>PKMM01011740.1:91554-103020 GCA_002933915.1 Eutrema heterophyllum | reverse complement strand
ATATATATATATATATATATATTTTTTTTGACATCACTTTTGTTTTATTTTAAATGTTATTTTAGAAATTTTCATAACATATTAAAAACCCTATTAAAATTCTAATATACCATTTAGTAATATATTATATAATTTTCTCTTATTAATACACTAAATTAATAAGTTAAAAGCAAAAACTTTTTACAAAATTATGCATTATTAAAACAAAAAACAATCCTTACAAAGATAAATGAAAGAAATATAAAAGAAAGCTTTCAATATTTCACTCTCTGCCTATTTTTAATCTATATTGAACATGCATAAATTCAACATTCAACTTTGGGTAGACTTTGCATTGTCTACTTTTTTTATTGTTGCATATATCACTAATTAATTGACAACAAATGAGATTTTTCTACAGTAAAACCCAATAAGTTTTTCTACAGTAAAGCCACAATCCAACATTCTGAATTTTTTTCCTAGCCTCTTTGGAGACAAAAACTTTGTTTTAACTTATAATCATGGAGATTTCATCATTTTGTAGTGAAGATTTTTATAATCTCTTTTAATTATGCGTTTTTCATATTTTCTTTTGTTTTATTTTTAAATATGTATGCCTAGTTTCTCATGTGGATTTGGTTAATTAGAGGGACTATGACTTGATCTATAATGTCTAGGGCTAGATTTATATGTTTTCCTTCATTTAGGATGTACGATATGCTATATTTGATTTTACTATTCAAATTCTAGAACTTGGACATTTTATGTTCGGAAATGTGGCCAATTCTAAGTGAGTTTTTCATATTTAGCCAATAGAAATCGATGGTTAGGGTGATTAGTAAACTTTATAAACTTATGTTTACTGCTTATTGGTATCCTAATTGCAAACACAAATTTATCTTAATTAGATGATTAGTAAAAGGATTTAGATCAAGAAAATGAATTAGTCTAATTAATGTGATATTTGTCTTAGGAATAAGCTTGATGGTCTGTTCTAGCATCATAAGGCAATTAGTAATCTGTTCTAGTCAATTTTCTTACCCATGATCCATAGTTTATCATATTTGCTAATCTTGTGTTTAACTTAGTGCTTTGTTGGTCTTTGCTTAGTTTTCTTTAGTTTAAACCTGTGAATTACATGTATCTTTATTTCCTTGTTTATGTCTTTGTTTGTTTAAAATTTTGAAAACTCTAAAACAGTATCACTGAATTAGTTTCTTGAATATTTAATAATTTAGTGTATAATTACCTTTTTCACAAAAAATGATTACGTTATTATTTGTTGCTTTCTCTTTTTATGCTAAAAGTGACTTAACCGTAAACTTACAATAATATATTTTGGTTTACAACTCGATACACAAACGATGCAGAAGAGAATAAATGGAAAGTTTTGAAGGTATTTCAAAATTGAAAATTTAGGTTTTTTCTATAAATGTGTAGCTTTTTTTTTTGTTGCTAAAATAAATGTGTAGTTGTAAGGGTGGAAGAAACATAAGATAAGTTGTTGGCAACTTTTACTACTACTTTATTTGCATTTTCGCAAAAACAAAATCTTACGTAATGATTTTTTTTTTTTTGACAAAAAATCTTACGTAATGTTACTAATCAAATGTTCGTTTATGCTTACTAAAGTTCGACTATCGACACTTATAAAACAAAATCTTACGTAATGTTACTAATCAAATGTTATTTGATGTTACTACCACTACCTGTAAATAGTCACAAATATTTTTGTAGCTATTGTATATATTTCGTGGTTATATTGCCAATAGCAACATACAACCACAAAATATTTTCGTCGCTATGAACTTGTAGCTATCCACCAATCGTGGCTATTCATAGATGTATTTTCCGTGAATAGCCACGGCGAAATTCGTAATTATTAGCCACAAAAATATATAGGACCATTTTGTATCTATTATATCCACAATTAGCCACATATTGATCGTAGCTAATGCCCGCGAATAGCTACAACTTTTGTAGTAGCTTTTTAGAGGAAATAAAAAATTAATTGATAAGATTTATAAAATAAATAAAAAAATAATTAGCCACAATTAGCCACATATTAATCTGTGGCGTTTTAGAAAAAAAAAAAAAAAAAACATTGCATCCACCGACAACGAAGCCAACAAAACGGAGCCGCCAACCGCACCGCGTCATCTCCACCATCAATCCATCGCGAAGCTGTACCACGCGGGTTAGACGAAGTGCATGCACCTCAAGACTCCCCTCTCCACTCCGATTTAAGACGCTTCCGCCATCCTCAACGCGGAGCCGGGTGCACTCGCCGCCATCCTCAAGCGGAGTCGGGTCCAGATCCTGAATAGAGCATCTGCCTTCCGCCGAGACGCCGGTCTTCCTCTCTGTATCGTCTCCACAGATCCATCGGCAATCAGCGTCGCCGTGGAAAGTACAACTGAAACCTCCTCCTTCAAGTCGCCATACCTTAGCCGGAAGTGAAGCTCATCAGATGTTATTGAAGATCTGGTCAAGTTTCCCCAGCTGTAGCTTGCTTCGAGCCTTCGACGGTGGGATTAAGAAAAGAAGAAAAAAGAAGTAGAAGATTTGTGTGCGTCGGTGGGATTAAGGAAAGAAGAAAAAAAAAGTATAAGATTTGTGTGCGTTGGATAAGATTAAATCCAACGGTAGAGGATGAAATAAAGTATGATCCTCGTCATTATTGAGTAACCAATGAGAAGCCAAACTATTTTTTCTTGCATTTTAAATAGTTTATTTGTATTTTTTTTTTTTTTGATGAAAGGTCAAATTAATTTCCACGAACAAAAGAGGAATATTTACAAACACTCAAAGAGCAAGGAAGAAAAAACGATTAAGAAGATTACAAGAAATTGAAAACTACAAGATCGAACCAAACAGATTTTTGGAAGGTATATAAGTAAATGCAGTGGAGAGTGTGGTTCAATGGATAGTGTAAGAGTTTTTTTTTGAATCGAGATAGTGTAAGAGTTTTATTTATATATTATTTGTAAGTGTTGTATTTTTGTATATTATTGGATGTTTATGTGTAAGAGTTTACAATTTAAGATTTAGAGTTGATGATTAAGGTTTAGAGGTTTAGGGTTTAGGGTCTGTGTTTGGGGTTTAGAATTTATGATTTATAAAATGATTATATTTAAAAAAATAGTAAGTGTTGAATTTTTTTGTATATTATTTGATATTTATGTGTAAGATTTAATTTACAATTTAAGATTTAGAGTTTATGATTAAGGGTTAAGAGTTTGTGTTTGGGGTTTAGAGTTTAGAGTTTATATTTCCCTATAGCCACAGATAAATTTGTCGCAAATCCGTGGCTATCTGATTTTATCGTGTAACCACGAATAAATTTGTGGCAATCTGTGGCTATCTTCCGTGACAAGATTTCACGAGGTTGTTCGTCGCTAGTTGTGGCTACGGATCCTACGAATAGCCACAAACAGGGGTTATGTCTAAATAGCCATAAAATAGTCACAAAATAGCCACAAAATGGTTACGAATTTTAGTTGTATCTGATTTGTAGTTATAAAACAATATCTACGAATCACTTGATAAAGTTCAACCATCGATTCTTTTTTTTTTTTTTTTTGGTCAACGAGTTCTTTTACATTTCCTTTCTTAAAGGGCATTTTCTTTTATTTCAAGCGGGTTAAATTCATCTTTGATTAAAATATAATATATTAATGGACAAAACATTTCCTTTTTATATTCATTATGGCTTCTAACAATTGGGAAAACATGATTTATAAAAAAAAAAAAAAACACACACACACAAAAAACGATAAAAACAAACAAACAAAAACCACTTAACTACTTATTATTAGTGACACATTTTATCTCTGTGACAACACACAATTCTTTTTTTTTTGCAACAAAGCAACAACACGATATAAAACACACAATTTTCAGAAATAAAACACATATAATTTGCTAGTAACATTCATAGAGTTTAATATCCATCTTAAGACGGAAAAAATTATGCCCTTGAAATATATCCGTCACGAAGGTAGCGATTCCACGAGCCATGAAGAAATCACCGGTCCCACCGACAACCGATAGATCTCTTGTTGGCTCGATCATCAAATCCGCACCCATTATGTTCAATGTCCCTTTGTATTCCGTCGAGTTAAAAACCAACGTGTAGCAAAACCACGCATTGAAGTCCGTCTTCTTGTCATAGAAATAGAAGCCTTGTGCGCGAGCCACGGGTTCTGAGAGATAGTTCTTGTCCATTGTTATGGGGTCGTCAAAGATCACAAACTTACCGAAATTAGAGTTTCCTAGTCCCGGAGGGCTCACGATAGCGGCTGAGGTTGCGTTTTCTACATTGTCGCCATTGTAGAGGATGTCATGGAAGTAGAAGGAGAAATGTTTGCAGGGTTTTTTCTGATCAAATGTTTTTCGGAACGAAAAGACGGTATCGGAGAAGAGTAAAACTAATAAGAAGAATGAGAAGAGGGCGTTGAAGAGTTGTTTCTCTACTAGAGATGCCATGGTTAGCTAGAGCTAGTGAGTTGTGTAAAATGAAGATCGCTTAAACCCCATTTATATAGAAGTATTATTCACTTGATTTAATTAAGAGAATTTATTTGGATAAATTAAATAAAATTAAAAGTTTGAGGGGCCTGCTAAATGGGTTGTTGATGTTTTGTCAATTATATTTAAATTACAAATTAGAGTGAAAATAAGGTTTTAAAATCATGTGGATGGGGCCAAAGCGGGGTTGGTGGTAACTAAGCAACAAGTTAATGTCACGTTCTTGAAAGATTTAACGATTCAATACTATTAAACCGTTTGGTGATCACTGTTGGGTCCAACCTAAAAGCATAAAGTCGAAGGCTAATTAAACAGCAAGTTGAGTATCATAAACTAAATGAACTGAAAACAAAAATAAAAAAAAATGGTAAGGGAAAAAAGAATTCAATTATATAAAAAACTCTTTAGAAAATTGCCTTAAAATTATAAACGCCCATCACTCATGTGCAATACTCCATAATAAATCACCAAATCACGTTCTAGCTTTGGTTCTAAGGTTGCTACTATTGAGCATTTTATTTCGTTAGAAGAAATTTAATAATATTCCAATCTATTTCTAGTTTTGTAGTAAGCGTAACTTTAGTATTTAAAAACATTATTCTTTTATAATCCGGGTGATCAGGGCCGGAATCCGACTAACCTCAGGATATACAAGCTTGTTGAATAAAATTACATCATGTGAAACCTCCGGATCGAAACCCAGAGCCTGGCCGTTGGGTTTATCAAAAAGTTTAGTATATTTTTTTTGGTTTTAAAACTTTAGAATCTTGATTTTTTTTTTTTTCTAACATTCTCATAATTTTTTTTAAAGAAAATTTAAAGATATGAAAATGAAACTCCACTCCACATACAATAGTATCGTGGTTGAGCTTGATGCGGTCATCAAACCAAGCATCGATCATGGAGCATACCGCATGAAGCCGAGAATAGCCGAGACGGCCAAGGAGATTACATGTATTCTATCGATAGGAATGGTATGTCAGTTAGTGTTTTTTTTTTACAAGCACGTTGCACAATGAGATAGGTCTGAACTTTTCAAAGACCTTCGGGTTATCCACCTTAGGGATCAGCTCAATAAAAGTGGAGTTGACCTGTTTTAGCCCAACCCGAAGCCAAAGAAGCCAAACCAAGGTCAGCCAATGATGAAACTTGAGCCAAGCACCCCTGGAAAAATGAAAGTACGAGAGACAATAGCCCAGCAGCAGCCCATTAAGAGATATGGCCGAGATCCATCTCAAACTCTCGTCCAAAGCACATTCAGCCCACCCAAGAAGACCCATGTGCCTTGTTCAGACCAAATGAAGACCAAGATCAACTAGTCCAGCCCAACGACCACCTGGATTACATTCTTAGTTCATCCAGAGCAAGCCTTGAAGTGGAATCAGTCCAATCGGAGTTCAGAAGAAGAAGTTATTCAATTTACAAATCGGGTGATCCCCAACATACCCGATTTGGACATACACGCATTAATTGGAGTTTTTCGACCAAACCAGGAGGAATTAAGCTACAAACCGACTTGGTCTGGAATCTTGATCCATCAGAGACAAACCAAAAATTGGATTCACCTCAAAACCGGTTCAGACTTTGAAATTATCGATTTTACAAACCTGTGGACCTGTTTCAAATTCAATCCCGCGACTAGGCCAAAGATCGTGCTACACATCCCAACTCAGAAACTATCTCGACCCAGAACCACTTGGAGAATATTATTGGTTCCAACAAGCCCAAGATCCTGAGAAATGTCCATCGGATCCACCCATGACCGCCAAATACATTCCACGGGTCATATCGAATCCAAATAAGGAAAGTGCCCATTTCTCTTGCCTTGACGAGATCAAGACTTTACTTGGGATCCATGAGAACATCTAGACCATCCAAAAGCTTTCCCACTTGAGTCTTGGTGTACCTTACCTCAGCAGATCATGCGAATCAACTTGAAGTCATACTTACCATTTTTGGATCCAAATCACATTAAATCCCAACAGCTTTATTTTCTGGAGTCAAGCCACGAAATGAAGGTTCCTTGCAGCAACCAGGATGTACCTAGACACTTAACATTCTCCCCCAAGGTTTCAAGACTCAAGCACAGCTTCGTTTTCCATATTTGGGCTGATTCACTCATAATTGTCCCAACGGCTAGTTTTACGATTTCTTTTTTATTCTAAACTTTAAACCTTTAGTTTATTCTTGTAAGAGCTCTCTATAAAGCTCAGTAGATCTTTGTAACAACTCAACTTTCAATCAAGAATTTTATAAAGTATTTTCGTTTCTTTCAAAGTATGTCTCTTTGAGGAATTGTTATTTCTATTGAATAACGTGTGCGATTCACATTATTTTTAGAAATCTTGGATTGAGTTATTTGTGTGATTCAAATAGTTTGTTCGATCAATGATTGAGAGAGTCAATCATCAAGGATTGAAAGAGTCAATCATCATGGATTGAGAGAGTCAATCAAAATCTCCACCTTCCATCTCGACATCACGCCCACTTCCGCAAACAAGCTCGTAAACTTTTGATTATCTCGCGAACATAAGTTTGGTGGATTCCAATCTTATATTAGAGCTGTAACACTAGACTCTACTCATACCAAACACATGCCAAATATAAGAAAAAAACATAACGAATAGGTAGCTCATTTGGTTGAACGATGAATTTTACAAAGAGGAGGTTGAGTTTCTTGTTCTATAGTATGAATCTTCGCCAAAAAAGTTCACATTTTAAATGTATTTGTGAAAAACTATTTGGTCTCATATTTTAGATAACTATGGACTAAAAAAACCAAAATACCTTTGCTAACGAAAAAAAAACATGAAAACATATATCTAGGTGATGTCGTGATACTTATACTTTTTTTGTTCATTTTATTTCTTAAAATCACGAATAAAAATTTTCATTGTTAACCGGAAAAAAAAACAAAGATCTTTATTCATATATTTACGGACATGGATGTTGAATAATCAATTCCAAATTAAACAAGATGCATAACTGATGAAAACAATGTGCGAACAAAGGTATACATTCGAATCCAAATCAAACAAGATGCCTCATTGGATTTTTTTTTTTTTTTTTTTAATCATTGGATTTTTTTGTTAAAAATTAAAATTGATGTGATACGACTTTTGGATACAAAACCAAAAGTGGAAACTTCATCTACAGTAGATCGGCAGGATGACAGGATCATGAAGACGTGTATATATATGCATAGATAACGTATTCTATAATTGTAAACTCGGTACCCCGGTTTGGATTTCTGAACCGTTCTAGGTATTTAGACTGTTGACAAAAAAAAAATGTATTCTACAATTTTATTGTCTTTTGGGTGGATACTAGATAATGTTATAATTATGAGTGATTTACAAAATAGACACTTTTTGAGTTGTAAATTACAAAATAGACACTTTTGAATTTAGACACATTTTTGTTACTTTTTGATTAATGAAATGACCTAAATATCCTTTACTCCATCTTTCCAAAAACAATCACAATTTTTTATTATTATTCTTTTCCACATCCCATATATTTTGTTTTGTTTATTTTCTTCTCATAAAAAAACAATTTCACAATTATTTTTGCACTATAAACTATATTTCTTTTTTTTTCTATACTTTGATACCTATTTCACAATATTTTACTTATATGTGGTTCGAACACATGGATAGAACGCATGCGTATCCATATAGCTGCGTACACGTGTACCACATGCGCATAGATAGAACACATGTGTATCACGCGCATATGGTACACGTGTACGCAACTATATAGATATGCATACATATCCACGCGAATATGGTACACGTGAATGCAATGGATACGCATGCGTTCTATCTCCAAGATTCGACTCACATATAAATAAAAAATTGTGAAATGGGAAAAAAAACCAAACCGCCGAATCCTAATTATGGTCATACCAACGAAAAAGAATCCTAAGATTTTGTAAAAGCAACCCATCCCAACTACATAAAATCTGAACTAAAGCTTTGTAAGAAGTCCTTTGAAAATGGTGAAGTAAAACAAAGTTGAATATAAAACCAAACCGCCGCGTCCTAATTATGGTCATACGTACCAATGAATGATAAAAGGGAAAGAAAAAAAAAACGAATGGTAAAAGAATTTTAAAACTATAAGATTCATCCAATTGTCGTGCGATTAGTTCTCTCTAATTTGTACATAACTCAAATTGCATTTTAAAGCTAAGATTGTGGTGTGATTAGGGTCTTACAGTTTTATCTTCACTTATATTTAATCATTAATTTAAAACTTATCTTTTACAATTAAACACGATTGTTGTGCGATTATATGCATACAAAAATCATTAAGAAGACTTCCTCATGACCGATCCGAGGTTATATAAAGCCTTAAACACACGAAGAAATGTTGCCTCTTATTTATAGCTAAAGTTAAAAAAAAAGATAGGTCAAAACTATGTAAAATATTATTTTGGGTTAATTTGGTGTATAACCAAATCTCATAAATAAATTAAAGATATAACACCTATTGTTTAATTATTAGACATATGGAAAATACACTATAAACCCCTGTTTGATAACATGCGTGATGGTAGAGAGATGAGAGAAACAACATAACTTTATTTTTATTTTTTATTGTAGAAATATTTCCCTTTTTCATTTGTTTTGAGTTTGATGCAAAACAATATAGTAATTATGTAAAGTAATTGCAATAAATAACAATGGATGATTGCAAAATTAGTTCTCTCTCCCGAGTACTATTCAACATTTACTGTTCATAAGCAAAAATCCAATTTACCCTTTTTCTCTTATTTACACAAACTGCCACTGGTCTGAATTTGTTTTCCGACGATACTGTTCATTCGACACTGTTCATCCGACACGGATAATGATTTAATTAACATGCTACTTATTATGTTATCGCGATAACTTTATGTTTACCGTGTTAACCCCATTATCATATAACATGCTAACAATAATATCCGATACTTGTAACGTGCTATCAATAATATCTGATATTTCTAACGTGCTAACAATAATATCTGATACTTGTAATGCTAAAGCCATAAACCCTAAACCTTTAAACAATAAACCCTAAACCCTAAGTTAACACAATAAACATAAACTTATCACGATAATATAATAATTAGGGTTTAGGGGTTTAGGGTTTAGGGGTTAGGGTTTATTGTTTATTGTTTATGGTTTATTGTTGGTTTAGCATTACAAGTATCAGATACCGTCTTCATCACCACAAATATTAGCCGGATACTTACTATGTTAGTACGGTATAATTATCAGATAGTATTGTTAGCATATTATAAGTATTTGATATTATTGTTAGCATGTTTACATACTATATGATAATTGGATTAACATGATAAATATAAACTTATCGCGATAACATACTAATTAACATGTTAGCCAAATAGTTATCCACTGAACACCACATACGGTTTTATGTTATCCACAAATATTATCTGTATATTAACTATGTTAGCACGTTATAAATATCGGATATTATTGTTAGCACGTTACAAGTATCAGATATTATTGTTAGCACGATAACATACTATTTGATAATTGGGTTAACACGATAAACATAAACTTATCGCGATAATAACACGATAAAATTAAACTTATCCCGACAATATATTAATTAGCATGTTAACCAAATAGTTATCACTAAAAACTACATACACTTTTTATGATATCCGGTGGTGAATAGTTTTTTCGACTTTATATGAACAGTATCGACGGCTGGATGATGAACAGTATCACCGTTTATGTAGTCGGAGGAACAGTTTACATCACAATGGCATTTATATAATAAAAGGAATGAAGAAGGACTTTTCTGGGTTTAAAAAAAATTCTCTATGCTATTTACCTAATTTCAAATTATCTATTGCTAGATAACTAATTAATTGGTTATCTATTGATATTCATTAAATTCACTCAATTATGTATCCCCACCTATGTGCGTTGTTGTTTACAAACATCTAAGATAGTATTTCTATTTTTTCCGATTTTTATAGAACACTTGAAATATATGCAAAAAATAGAAATATCATTCATAAAAACTATATAAAATATAACGAAACAAAATATATAGTGTAGACATGTGCATTATTTAGTACCAAATAGATACAGTATGATAGTGTTATATAAGTATAGAATAAATCCAAATATGATGGTGTTCTATAGGTATATAATAAAATAAGATTTCATTATAAGTGTTCTAATGGTGTGATATATGATGGTATTTAATAAAATAACCGATATTGCGTTCTATATGATAGTGTTGGATAAAATAACCGAGATTACGCTCTATATGATGGTGTTCTATATAGAAGTCATATATGATGGTGTTCTATATAGAACAATATTTTTTTATTTTCACATTGCATATTCATTTTTTTAGAAATATATGTTCATTTTCTAAAATTCAAAACATATCATATTCAAAAAAAAAAATCTATGTTTTTTAGACTAAAACTCTGAATTTGAATCAATATTTTATTAGTAGCTTTAAAGTAAATAAGATAAAAGAGAAAACACCTATTTAATAACATAACATCAAACTCTATCATTTACATATAGTACACTGCCAAGAAATAGAACTACTATATTAATGAGTATGTAAAGTGAACGGCATGTAGTACACATCGTACAAATAGAACTATTATATCGATTGCGTTATGTATGATATGTTCTATATAGAACTTCTTTTTATAGTTTAACATTACATATTCATTTTCATAGAAATAAATATTCATTTTCAAAAATTCAAAACATGTCGCATACAAAAAAAAAAATCGATGTTTTTCTACTTAAATTCTGAATTTGAATAAATTTTATTTAGAAGTTTCAAAGAAATTAAGATAGAGGGGAAAAAACATAGTACTATTTAATAAGAAAAGAGGAAGGACAAAAAAAAACAAAAATGAACTTCATCTCTCTCTCTCTCTCTCTCTCTCTCTCTCTCTCTCTCTCT
>PKMM01011740.1:37707-87419 GCA_002933915.1 Eutrema heterophyllum | reverse complement strand
GGCGGTGATCTCGGTTTTATCGCCTTGGGTTGAATTCGTCGCGAGGGTGTTATGCTTTCGTAAAACTGTAGATCCTCGTCGAGACTCATCTGGTAGTCTATAGGGTAGTAGTTCCACTTCAGATCGAACGGTATGGGGAATGCTTGTCTAGCATTGTTGAGGCGAAACGCATGAGTTTGGAAATCTTCAAATCCTTTGTTATCATAGACGTTGAAGTCTGGCCGAACACCTCGCTTGAAGTCGTTGTGGTGGATGAGCGTTGGTAGCGCGTGCATCTTGTTGGTTTTGACGTTGACTTGAACGGGGCGGTGGAAGAAGTATATCGTGTGAGGATTGAAGAAAGGGTTGAGACACCCTTGTCCCTTTAGCCTTTTGAACGGCAGGTTCACCGTTTTTGCTGATCTTCGCAGCTTACCGCTCCAGACACTTAATGGTGCAAACCATGTCAGGAATGTAGAGAGGCAATCTTTATGTCCCTGGCGTGAGTTAATGACTTGATATAGCCAGTGTATGTCAAAAGTGATGCCGATGGTGTAGACCGAACAGAGATACCAAAGGAAGCAGAGAACTTCTTCTGGTATTTCAGCATCTTCGATTCTGTAGAGATGAGCGAACGGATAGTCCGGGTGGATCCCCACCGGCGCGATGTAGTGACCATTGACGCCGTACTTTGACAGGATGATCGACTGGTACTTGAAAATTCTTTCTTTGAGACGCTCGTGAAAAGTTCCCATGTTGATAAGCTGATGAGCATCGTCAGGCATGTTGGCTCCGAAATCGTAATATCCTCCTTCCGATGCGGAGGAGCTCGTCATCATGTGAATTTCGTTTAGAGGACTTCGGCTGAGCATGTCGGCAAGAACATTTTGTGTTCCCTTTAAATAGACGGAATCGAAGTCGTACTTCGAAAACCATTCACTCCAGCGTAATAATTGCTGATGCGGGACCATCTTCTGCCTGAACTGAAGCATCTTTGGAAAAGATAACATGTCCATCTCGATGCGAAATTTGTGACCAATCAGGTGGAACTCGAATTTCTCGATAGCCCTTTTGACGGCTAGGATTTCTTTGAACGTGGAGTGATAGTGGAACTCCGAATCTTTAAAGCGTCCGCTTTTGTATCCGCAGATTTGACGTTTTCCATTTATTTCTTCGAGTAGCACAACACCCCAATATTTGTCGCTTGCGTCGGTCTGAAGGACGCGCGTTCCTTCGCAGGGAATCTTTAAAGGCGGTAGCTTTTGTATTTCTAGCTTTAGCCTTTTGACCGCTTCTGTTTGTCTGTTTGTCCATAAAGGAGGATTCTTGGACAGCATCTTTTGTAGTGGGCGCGTCAGCAGCGAAAGTTGCGGGATAAAGTCGCTTAGGTAATTGATTACCCCAAGGAACTGTTGGACTTGTCTCTTCGATAGGTCGCTGTCTGGGAAGTCGAGAAGCGTCGTGGCTAGATGGGCCTGCGGGGCAAATTGTCCATTTTTGATTTGCATTCCAAGGAATTCGATATTGGGCTGGGCTATAATCATCTTCCTTGCTGAGAGCATTATTCCATACGTTTTGACTATGTTCTGGAACTGTCTGAGGGCATGAATATGATCTTCGTGGTTTGATGAGAATAGGAGGATGTCATCAATGTATATCAAGGCTGTATGGAGTAGGGGCTTGAATATACGTAGCATGGCTTGTTGGAATAGTGATGGCGCTGTTTTGAGGCCGAACGGTAGGACATTCCACTGAAGATGGCGATTAGGCAGACA
This sequence comes from Eutrema heterophyllum, assembly GCA_002933915.1. Lineage (NCBI taxonomy): Eukaryota > Viridiplantae > Streptophyta > Magnoliopsida > Brassicales > Brassicaceae > Eutrema > Eutrema heterophyllum. The sequence continues at coordinate 85,665 of PKMM01011740.1, read as the reverse complement.
GAACGCTGTCTTGTATCGTTCTTCCGGTTGAATACCGATTTGCCAGAAACCAGACTTCAAATCGAATTTTGAGAAGACTGTTGCACCTTGAAGATGTTGAAAGAGTGCCCTTTTGTTTGGTAGCGGGAATTTGACATCTTGAAGGTACTTATTCAGTGGTTTGTAGTCGATGACCAATCGTAGCTTTCCTCTTGCTTGCTCAGCTCTGTTGTTGACATAAAACGCCTTGCACGCCCATGGAGAATTTGTCGATGAGACTACCCTGTGGCTGACCAGTTGGTCACATTCCTCATTTGCTTGTTTAAGCAACGCGGGTGGCATTCCTGCGTGACTCGCTTTTGTTGGCGTCGTTAGGACGTGTTCTTTGAATGGTAGCGACACGAAGAACCCTTGGTTTAGCCATAGTGGGGTATTGCACTTTTGAAGGAACTCGGTGTGAGAGTCTGCACATGAGACTATCGTAATCTCTTCCTTAATTTTGCCGAATTCGGGGGACGGTAGTTCCTCAATTGTGAATAGGCGTGGTATTGTTGTGAAGGCTTTGTAGAGAGTCTTCCATCGTATTCCTCTTGGCTCGATCGAAATGTCGAAATTCTTCTTCAGCGTGTAATACGAATCCCATCCCAAGATTAAGTCTTTTCCAGGTGCGGAAGATCCTAGAACTTCTGTAGTTATCTGACACCCTGGAAAGAGTTCTATGGTGATCGGCTTTGATTTGAGCTTGATTGCTAATGACCCTGAATTTGCCACTCTGAATTCTTGTTGGTATGGACACCACATGGAAGATGGAAGGATTTTGGGATTCATTATCGTCGTATGCGCTCCTGTGTCTATGAAGGCTATAGCATGGACTGGATCCTCGCGTTTTGAAGGATCGAAGATTGTTACCGGTAGATGCGGCGTTTGTATCTCCTCTTGACGAGGTATTTGAGTGATCTTGAAGCAACATTCTTCAGCGCCAGAGGATTCAGAAGCATCTGAATCTGAATAGCCACATATAGCATCCTTTTCATCGCTGTCGTAAGAAAGCACCGATTCGAGATCATGATTGTCGAGATCGATATCTTCTGCAATATTGGATATGGAGTTGATGAGATACTGCCTCTTTTTCTTTGAACTGTTTGGGCAGTTTTTGGCGAAATGTCCTTCTTTGTGGCATAAAAAACATCGTGTCTCCTTTCTGAAGCTCTGCTTTCGTCGGAAAAACCGTTTTCGCCTGAATTTGGGGAAGTTGGGTTTATGCGATGACCTTTGGAAGCGCCGAGATTTGCTTTTATCTCTACACGAGCAATGTTTCTTGGACTTTGAACACTTGATTGATAGATCTGGTCTCGCGCATACTTTGGTTAAGTGCTTCGATTTGTCCATAAATTCCGTCCAGAACTCCTTTTGTTTGCAGAGTTTATCGAGTGTTCTGAAGACGTACTGCTGGATTTGTCCGATAGAGATCTCTTCGACTGTTTGGCCTTGGTCTCTGATATTGAGCTTTGTTTGTTGGCTCAGATAATCATCAATGGAAGAGAGGTACACCTGCTTGAGGCTTGGGTTGTTAAGGCCGTTCAGCGCATAGTACCGTCGTGTTTGCTGTTCAAAGTGTTTTGCGAGATCTCGTTTCCTTAGCGAACAACACTTCGCTGTGAAGAACTCTTCCTGTAGCTGCTCTTTGAGGTGGCTTGGGGTGCCTATGAATTCTCTGTGAATTTCTCCAAGAAGCAACGGTATGGTGGTTTGATAGACTTGTTGTTGTCTGTATTCTCCAAGCGAATTCCACCATTCTTTAAGTGCACCCGAAAGCCGTGCCGCGAATTGCTGAATGACGAGGTATGAAGATGAGGTAATGGCCTCGGAGTTCATCCAGGCGTGAAACTCATCGAGACGATCATTCCATTTTTCGAAGGGAATGTCATCGAACGTAAAAGTGATGACCTTTGAGGCGAACTGTCTTGTCGTCTTTTCTTGCTCCTGGAAGGGTGTGTCACTCATCTCGTCAACGTTGGAGAACACTTCGTCTATATCTGGCTCATGTTTTGGCGGGTCGCCTATAGCGAACTGTTTAGGTAAGGATTCGTCTTCAGATTCAGTTCTGTAAGAAGAGGAGCTTGAGTCTGAGAAGCGGCTGATCATTGGTGGTGGATGGGAGTCAGCTGCTGGAAGCTCATTTGCTGGTGTGCGTTCCGACTTGTCAGGGCTTTTGTCTTGATCTACGAGGTGATCAAGCAACTCAGTCATCGAAAATTCAATCATTCCGATATCCTTCTCTTTGCCTTTGTCATGGTCGAGAGATTCGTGACTAGATTGAGAGGAGGCGATGGTTTGTTTCTTAGCTGGGTTGACACGAAATTCTGATTCCTTCTGCCTTCTGGCCTTGTCTCGCATTGGTCGTGGCGTGAAATTGTTTGAAGGGGTTACGCCATAACGAGATGTGAATGCTTCATCGGAAGATAAGAATCCGGGGACTGGGCGTCTTGGCCGTTGATATTGATCACCAGAGAGAAATCCTGGAGAGTAAGTTCCCGGGTACATAGGCATTGAGGAAGACAGGTTCCCAAGGTGAGGAAGGTATGCGTCAGGAGAACTTCGTTGTTGTACCATACTCTCAAGGCATCGTTGGAGGTCTTTTAATTGAAATCGGAGATTAGTCATTTCAGCTTCTTTGCCTTGAAATTGAGAGGTGTTGACCATCATGTGTTGAGCCATAGACATCATTTCTTGATGGAGAGTATTGAGTCGATTATGGATCTCCGAGATTGAGTTTTGCAGAACACTCAATCTTTTGCTGTAACCATCCGCGAATTGGTCGATTTTCTGATTGATGGTGGTAAGCAGTCGATTCTGAGCCATAGCGTTTTCCGATTGCCAATTGAGAACCTTTTCGCCTTGGCTTAGCTGATCTGGTCCGAAGGAGTTGATTGCTTTGGAAAGGACCTTTGGGCTATGGGATATATTGTTAGTGATGAAATCTTCCGGTGGTGGAAAACTATCGTCACTTAACATCATGATATCTGGCTTAGGCGTGTCCTGCTTGGCAGAATATTGGACTATGTATTCATATCGCCCATTGCCTTCGCCTAGTAGACCAACCGTAGGATCTCCGTCAAGATACCTTTTATATAGGGAATCTTTCTTCTTTCTCCGGCGTTGGCGAATCTCGTCATCAGAATCGTAAGATTCGTCTGTGCAGGCCGTGCAAGAACAGACATCAAAATATTGATGACCGTCTTCGTCCATGAAGGGATATACCACTTGTCCGTTTTGGCCAAAAGAGATCGGCTTCGGGAATTGGTCTTTGTATGGACCTTGGAATTTGTGTTCATCAATTTGGATTGCAAATTGTGTGAACAGTTGTTTCCGGAATGATGATGATCGCGGTTTGTCAAACTTGATTTCCGTTGTTCCATCGCTGCGTGAATGGAAGCTTACGTCGGATGTCTGGACCGGTGTTTGGGCTGCTTGATGTAGTTTCTCGTAGCTTGTAACCCATGATTCCGGTATCCGCTTGATTAATTCGTCCCGAGAGATCTGGCGAGGGATTTGAGTAGAAGTCGGCGCTTGTGAAGCCGATGTCACCTCGAGGTAGAGGGCTTCGTCGGAAGAGGGCAAGATGAGGTCTAGAGCATGATCCTGGATACGGTAGACGATCTGGTGGTGTAGGGTTGCCACAACGCTGTTTTCTTGCATAGGCGCTCCAACCAGCTGTAGTTGGACTTTAAGCGTTTTTAGCAGATTGGGATCTTGCAGAGAGACATTAAAGTTTGGAAACAGTGTAATGAATACTGTTCCTGCATTTAATGTTGTTTGAACCGTACCGATGCAGGCTTGTTGGTACGACTTTAGGCGAGAGTCGACCAAAGCGATCCGTGCTACGACCGGTAGACTTTTTCGAGCATGTAGGGTTAGCCCGATTCGTACCACCCCAAAGTGTAGGTGAGTGTATCCTTGTTGCTGCCATAACTTCGGTAGCCCGTCTGGGATGTTGAGCGAGATAAACTGCTCTTCTTCCGTTGCTGGGACTTGGCAAGATGAGAACTTGCTTGATTGAACGTATTCCCGAACCTTCCTGCTGGATGAAGGATGTATGAGCTGTCGAACACTTTTGATAGAGAACACACCAGGCTTTTTGGAAAAGTATTCATACGGATTGACGAGTGGAAGAGTCGTCTCAGGCAATTGGTCGCCTGGAACATACTCGATTTCATATAGGGAATTGATATCAAAGGAGGATGAACGGCTTTTATTTTTTGGTAAGGTAGAAATAGCAAACTGGGAATTGATCGCTGAAGGACTGGAAATAGACATGAGGGTGAATTAGTTTTCAGAACATTCAAAACAATCAGTCATAAACAAAGATTCATTCAATCAAAACACAAGCCTTGGCTCTGATACATCTAATGGATAGATTTGAAAGTAACACCATGTTATTATACGTAATAATAATATCATATACAAAATGACAGAACCTAAAAAGCTTTGGTTGTTGGGTCTCTGCTTAAGCCCGTTCTTCCTTTTACTATATTCTTTACTATTCATTCTGATTAGTTGACCATTGAATGAATCATACACTCATTTCTCCTTTCATTTCATCTCATGGAAGGATACATATGTAATTCCTCCTGATATTTCGTTTCCATTTTCCCAAATCGACATGGAACATCCCATTCGGTAGTGATTCGGTTTAATCGACCTTTGATTATTGATTTACTGATTCCTTCTTTAACTGCATGATTTGTGTACTTATTCCTACTATATCTGCTTCTGGTTGCATTAACTTTCTTTCAACTTATTATCGTCCTTTTACTCCAATCGAGGTTTACTTTTTAGTTCGATGAAACACAAAGATTCAGTTTAATCCCTAAACAAAAGAGCAATTGCAAGTTGGAAATATCCATAATTCCATACAACTTGCATGTTCTAACCAGAAGATATTAGGACTTGCATCTGAATCCGACTCTCAAAAAACGATCAAGATACATAGACAAATAAAGTTTTGATCTATGCATTTTGACTCCTTAGTTAAAATTTGCAAGGCTAATGTTTCATACGGCTTTGCTCATGCCGGCACTGTTCGTAACATACGGATCATCCATTGTAAACGTGACACATTCACGTCATTACCCGATTGCATTTCTCTGGTCATCAGCCAGCTATCTATATGAGACTAAATAAATAAAAATTAAATAGCATTGAATTATTATCGAATTGCCACCTGAATTTATGTTAAGAAAAACGATCTATTTCCCCACGAAATATTCTTTATCTAGCCATATCCTTTTCAAACTATATCATTTGTATATCTCCTCACGAATGAAAGTTAAATACGTAAACCCCCCGAAAACAAAGTTCAAAACTAAAATCCCCATAGAGTTCGGTTTAAACTGGCTTACTGTTTTATAAGCGTGGTTAACCATCTAAAACCCGACTCTTAACCGATTACGACCCGATTAAGGTTATTAAACCACGTATTAGACCCGAAACACAAACTCATACCGACAAAACCTAAAACACAAAAAAACCTAAATCGAAATCCCCTAATCGAAAATCCCCAAAATCTTAGAACCCTAGAAAAAAAAAACGAAGGCATCGCCGAGAGAGAAGATTGAAGTCGTCATCGAAATCTCCTTGTAAATTTCTAAATTTCTGGGTTTAGAAAAAGTGAAGAAAAAGCAGAAGCGAGAATTCTGCAATGAAAAGAATTATGCAATGTTCAGTGATACCTTTCCAAATCTACGAACTTTCTCATTTGATCATTGATTCACTCTCTACATAACCAACGATTGAAAAACATAAGGACTTAAAATTTAATTTTTTCGATTCACTTTACATAACAAATCCAAGAACACAACACATATCAAATCTTCATTTCAGTTCCGTTCTTACAAAAAATATTCTCGATCAAGACCATGGACCAAAGTTATATGTTCCATAAAATCTCTAGAATGAATCAACATCCCCAATTTTACATGATACCTTTGAATTATGGTCATACCAACGATTGGTAAAAGGGAAAGAAAAAAAACGAATGGTAAAAGGATTTTAAAACTATAAGATTCATCCAATTAATTGTTGTGCGATTAGTTCTATCTAAATTGTACATAACTCAAATTGCATTTTGAAGAAGAGGAGAAATCGTTCTCTCTCTTCTCTGCCGACACTTTTCTCTCCCTTCTCTCTTCTTCAACTTCTCTGATTTGATCCATTTTCCGGCCGATGTCGGTGGGCTACCATAGCCACGGCGTCGGTCCGGCTTATGTTTTATAGTTTTCGGTTCACCCTCCGGCTTAGTTTGTTTTCCGGCGTGGAGTTTTGTTTTTTTTTTCTTCTTTGATCCAATCGTGCCTCGGTGTGGTGGTCTACGGTACGGTGTTTCTTCGCGATGGAGGGGCTCTCGGTTAGGTCACCTCGTCTTCGTGCTTCTGGGGTGCTCGTGATCGGGTCTCCGTCAAGCTTCGAAGGCTCTCCGTGTTCCGGTGGTCCCTGTTCTGGGTTTGGCTTTTCTTCCTTTTGGGAAGTAAAGTTACGATCTGGAAAAAAAAATTAAATAAATATTTTTCGATCTTGTCTTCACGATGGGTTGAGGTTTCGCTGGGTTTCAGATTTTTGTTGTTAGGTCCTTGGCTCACGAAATCAGTTTCGGCTTCCTTCTTTCTCTGCGTTTTCCTTGCCTTCAGTTGTTGATAGTGGACTTTTTCGCGGTCCGCACAATTACCCGTTGTGCACAATGCCTCAATCTAATGGCATGTCATTGCAGCACTTTGGGATCGAATCCACAGGGAAATAAGAACGACGCACTAAGAATACAGGATGTTATCTAATCTAAGAAAATATCTGGTTTTGGTTTTTGATCGAACAAATTGAAACATACAAAATAGAGAAATGAACAAGTAGCGAAAGCTAAACACGTTTAATATCAAATCTAGACAAACGAATTCTCGGGTAAAGCAATTGACTCGGGTGATTCTCAATCTATTCTAGACATTCAAACATTCAATCAATTGCCTCCTTAGGCCCTAGATCACTACTAAAGATTAATCCATGTCAATGGTATTAACCCCTTTCTTAGTCATCAATCGTCATAAACTTCCGTTCGCGATTCTATGACTAACAAGCAATAAGCACAAGTCTAATCAACCACAATTCACCCTAGACATCAATTTTCCATTGGCTAAGATATGAAAAGCACTCATTGAATTCATTGGGGAATTTCATCGAACACCTTCCGAGCATGAAATTCCCTAGAGTTCTAAATCAACTTTGTCAAGGTTAATCTAGCAATAAGAACACTCAATGAGAAAGGAAATCAAGTAATCTACCTCTTAAACATCAAGAACAAACATAAAATCACCTTAATCTACTTTACCCAAGAACCCTAAAAGAACTACTCACACATAGCTAAATCACAAATATAAACCGTACAAAAGAAAGACATAATGAAAATAAGAAAATTGATGGAAGAAAAGTAAGGAAATCTTCACTAATATGTTGTAGATCTTCAATCATTCATGAACAAAAGTGTTAAAAGAGAAGAAGAAGACTTTAAAACAGTAAAAAGAAGCCCAGAAATCGTGTGTGTAGAGTTGGTGAGACTCCACCACTAAGTGTTGATTGTATACAAAAGTGGAGGGACCCAAACTCAAGCCAAAAGTCTTAAACAAAATTTGATCATTTTATCGGCCTGGTTTATCGGCCATATGGCCGATAAAACCTTCCCAGTGAGCCTTCATTCTCGGATGCATTCCCTTCGCGGTAGAGTTGACATGTGTTCACTAAATCGGATGTAACTCCTTCAATACAGCTCAGAACGACTTGAAACCACTTCCATTGGAAAGCTAACTCAATTGCCGACAACTGTGATGAAAAGGTCGAAAGCTAAATCCAAAGGGAAGACTTCCTTAGGAGTCGATTTTCTAGACACATGTTCTCGATGCTTGATCTAAGGTTTTATTGGGCACATTGTATCGGCCAGGTGACCGATACAAACTCTCACAGGAGCTGGTACTCTTCAACACTAGGTGAGCCATTTTATCGGTCCTCTTTATCGGCCATATGGCAGGAGCGACGGCTTGGAAAACTTCATTTGATCATTCTATCGGCCCGTCTTATCGGCCATATGGCCGATAAAATCACTTATCAGTATTTTCTTCATGTTTTCCTTGCCTTTCTTGCCCCATTGACCTTCCATGATGGTTACCCACACTCCTCTAGCTCCAAGAACTCCTGAAAATGGCTCAAAGAAGCCAAAAAGAGTGCAAAGACAACCTATGACATCTAAAATGCAATGAGACTCAATTGGACCCTAAATACATGAAAACATCTCAAAACTATACAATGTGAGATCAAAACATATGAAAATAAAGCCCTAAAAAGATGTAAAATATGGTGTTATCAACTCCCCCGGACTTGCATTTTGCTTGTCCTCAAGCAAACAAGAAAAGACAAACCGAAATAGAGTTTTGAAAATGGGGACTCATAACCAAAAGATCTTAGTAAGCATTCGATATGATCACCTTGAACAATACTAGCATGTTGCAAAAACAAACACTTAATCCACTCTAACTTATTCAAGGCTTATCGCAACTCCTAATCTTTTCTCTTAACAACAATGGCCCATGCCTACAAGTTCTCTTCTTAACCAACCCTCACATTCATTTGATCTTTCTTAAGGTGCAGTCTCACAAATGGGCAAATGATTAAGTCAACTCAGTTTGGAAGAAAAAGGCATTTGGCACTAGTAAATGTGAGTGCAAGGAGGTTCATTCTCTTTTTGGGTGACTTACTCTCAAGAAAAAGGAATGCTATATGTTATGCAAAAGCAAGGAAGACTAGAAACAATTTATGCATACAAAGTTAAGCTCACATTGTTCTACCCTCCTAGCAAAACATTCTACCCGAATGGTGATTCCATTTCTTCTTATCTTACTTCATTGAAGCTCATTAAACCCCCAAAGCCATTTGGCTAAATCAAACTCCCTTTTTAACCCCCTTTTCTTTTCAAAACACCAAACTCCTAGAGACATATTTAATCGACCCCTTTCTTTTCTTTTTACTCTCTCTAAACTTTTTATTCTTTCTCTTTTTCAAACCTGGAGAGTGTTTTTCTTTTTCTTTCCTATGATCTTTCTTTTAAGCTCTTCTCTAGAGTTTGTTTTTCCAACCATTTCTCATTTCACATTTCGTAAGTTCATGTTCCCCAAACCCAATACCATTCAATCCATTGATCCCCATCCTAATGCTGGCCTCTTTTCCTTTAACAACTTAGACTAGCTAAAAATGAAAGCTAATCTTTGTCGTTCCCGATACTTACAAGATTTTACACACAATAGCATTATCAAGAAAATGCCTCACTCAATCAAACAACGAGGGGGTGGAAAGAAAATGGTTAAGGTGAAAGGTAGGGAACCAATCTAAAGATGAGAATGGCCACTCGGGTTATTAGAGAGTGGTAAAAGTGGATAAGATAATCCGAATGTTTTCTTTGAACCATGGTTATGTATCACAAGCCCATAAGCGAGAAGATTATATTCATTTAAGTCCAATATCAAAGGGGTTGATTTCAAATTAAACAAGTGATTATGAGACAACGAGTTAAGAGTAGAGAGATCAAAGCAAGAATATACAAGTTTCAAAAATGTTGTTCAAGCAACATGATAATATTACTAAGGGTATCACATCGAGTTCTAGACTAAGTGGTTTATATCATTGTCCCATATGCATATGCAATACAATCCTATATGCTTCTAGACTCAATCCTAAAATGAAGATGAGACTATGCAAACTACATGATTTCTTTTTGGTTTTTCAAATTTTTCAAATTTTTTTTTTATGCAATATACATGTACAATGCAAGACTCAAAGGGGAAAAAGTAAAATACGACAAAGAAAACAATGTTAAATGACAAAGACCTCCCCCTCGGACTTAAATCGCACCGTCTCGGTGTGAAATGAATCCAAAGAAAGAGTAAAAATGCAAATCAAAAAGATATGTACAAAATGTTAAGTGAAGTACCTTGGAGATATGGAGATGAGGGGGTTGATCCGCGGAGGAGGTTTATCGGTCGTCGCTATCGGTTCAGCAACCGATAAAATATATCATCAGAACCTTGCATTGCTTGAGCCGGATTCGCGATTTTATCGGCCATTCTTATCGGTCAGGGGACCGATAGAATGGTCGACAGGAGACTTGCGGATTTGCGACGACCGCTAGTCGTTTTATCGGCCTGTCTTATCGGTCAGGGGCCCGATAAAACTCCTTGTCAGCTCAATTTTCTTGTCTCACTTCATTTAAAGCATGTCAGGTCCCTGAAACAAAAACTCACAAAAACAAATACTCCAAGCACACACAAACAAATCAAAGAAGCAAAATCAAACCACACATATCTACAAAGGATACCGAGGGATTGCCTCCCAAGAGCGCTTGTTTAACGTCTCTAAGCTTGACGTTTCAAACTTTTTTAGGCAGGGTGAGAAGGAGTGTTGAAACTCCATGGTGGCTCCTTGATCTCGAGCTTGATCTCCTTGGTTATGATCTCTTGAAGACCAGCTTGACCTTTCTCTTTAAGCTCGGGTGTGAGAAGTGCTCTAACCGTTTCAAATGGCTTTGACCTTCCCTTACACTTCACCTTGTATTCAATCACACCATCTTCGTATTTCCAAGGTGTGAGTGTCATGGAATGAAACTCGTCAAGCGTGAATTTATTCCCATTTGGCTTGCTTGGTTCGTTGAAGACAATTGTGCGAGGGTGTTTGACTTTGGTTTTCTTCTTTTTGGCTTTAGTGCCCTTACCCTCCGTTTGAACCTTGATACTCTCAATCTCAGCCTCCATTGTGTTAGAGAAAAGAAGGTCCAAGCAAGCTCCATCTAATGCTTTAGCTTCTTCATCATTACCATAACCCAAAGTTATCTCTCCATGAGATACTTTCTTCTTTTCACAAGGCTTTGGGGGTGAAGCTATAACCATCTTCTCAACACTACTCATGTACTCCACTTTCTCAACTTGAAATTCATCATTCTTATGAGTAATGTCACCACATAACTCGGTGGAGTAAGGCTTGACGGGATAGAAAATCTTGTCATCCACATACTTGAGCACTACCCTCTTATTCGGGAAATCTATGCTTGCACCGGTGGTGTTTAGAAAAGGGGTTCCAAGAAGAAGAGGGAGCTTGTGGTTTTGCCTCATCTTCATCACTAAGAAATCCGTTGGAACAAGACAATCTCCAATCTTGAGAGGATAGTCTTTGATGATTCCTAATGGGCATTTTGAAGATGAATCTCCAAAAGTGATGGGAGATGTGTAGTGTGTCATGCTCTTGATCCCGAGACTCTTCACCATCTCAAGCGACATCACATTCACGCTTGATCCAGAATCGCACAAGGCATCATCAATATTCAAATGACCAAGGGAACAAGAAATGACAAATTTACCCGGCTTTCCAAGCTTGGGAATCGATTTGTGTATGAGTAGTGGAGGTTCCTTGCGAGATACTTCTTTCTTTTCAACCTCTAGAGTTTTCTCAACCTCCACTAGTGGCTCGTTCTTTGCAATGGGCTCAATACTGTCATCTTCAATGACCAACTCATTGACTCTTGAGGGAAGATCTTCATCATTTGGACCATAGAGTAGATCCATGAACTCTTCAATAGCATGTTCTTCCTCATCACCTGAAAGAATTGCGTTACAAAACTCCTTTGGATTCTGCTCGGGTTTTCCGGGAAGTGTTCCCATAGGCCTCTTGGATGATGATGCCTCTTGAGCTGCTTGATGATCCAAGTGTTTGAACCTAGAAGATAAATCCTCAAATTTGGCATTGAGGTCATTGTAAGAACAATCAACCTTTGTGTGAATTTCCGCCATCTTCTTATTCAATTCAATCGCTCCATTAGCTTGTCCCGTTAACAATTGTTGGAGCATCCCTTTCACATCAAAATCTTGAGTCGTAGAGGAACTCCCTTGTCCTTGTGGCGCAAAACTGGGTGGTACATAAGATTGCTTAGGTTGAAAACCACCTTGGCTCCCTTGAAAGTTGTTCTTGGGAATGAAGCTTTGTTGTTGGAAGTTCGACCCTTGAGCTTGGTTAGAAGACACAAAAGTCTTTTGTTGGACCCCTTGGTTTTGAGAGTTTTGTTGTGGATATGCTTGGTCTTGAGGGTTCTCCACATTGGTGTTTCGGTATGAGAAGTTGGGGTGGTTCCTATAGTTGTTGTTGAAGCCTCTTTGATATCCTTCTTGGCCATTCACATAGTTGACCTCTGCTTGCTTATCTTCACCTTCCCCATCAAATTGAAACCTTTGGTTTCCATCTTGACCTCCAACAAAGTTGACAGATTTTTGAGAAGCTTGCAAAAGCTTGTCCATCTTTTCATTTAGAGCTTTCATCTCCCTTTTTGTCTTTTGATCATCATACTCTCCACTTCCTCTTGAAGACCGGTCATAATCTTCACCGTAGTTCCCATCACTTTGAGCTAAGTTCTCTACAAGCTCCATTCCATCTTTGACTTCTTTGCCCAAAAAGTTTCCATTGCTCGTGGTATCGAGAAGCATCCGGTATTTGGGCAGAACACCGCGATATAAAGTGCTCAAAAGCGACTCATCTGAAAACCCATGGCGTGGGCACTGAATTGTGTACCCCTTGAACCGTTCCCATGCTTCACAAAAGCTCTCATTCCCCTTTTGAGTGAAGCTCGAGATCTCGTTTCTCAACCTTGACGTTCTTGTAGTAGAGAAGAACTTGGCGAGAAAGGCTTTCTTACATTGATCCCAAGAAGTGATGGATCTTTGAGGTAGGTTCTTCTCCCATTGGTAGGCTTTGTCTCCAAGAGATAATGGAAACAATCGAAGCTTGAACGCATCTTCGAAAACTCCGTTGATCTTGACCATTCCAAAATTCTATCGAATTGATCAAGGTGGTCTAAGGGATCCTCCACCACTAAACCGTGGAACTTGTTTCCTTGCACCATGGAAATGAGACTCACCTTGATCTCAAAATTGTTATTCTCCACCGGTGGTGGATGTATACCGGCGCGATTTCCATGGGCGTTGGGAGCATCACCCGCTCCAATAAACCTTGGTCCTCTTGGAGGATGAAGAGGAAGTCCCCCAATGCCTACTCCTTGCACGTCTCCTTGGTGCTGCACGTCTCCACCAACAGCTGGTAGTACATGATCACCCATCTCAAATAGATTTGGTTGATCAGCTCTTTCTCTTTCCCGTCTTGCTCGTAAATTTTCTCTTTTGAACCTCCTGATGTCGGAAACTAGAGGAAACAGATTTAAGTGTCCTCCACTCCTCAAGTTCATACACCTTCAAGAAAGAGAATCAACAAGCGAACAATTAGATAACAAGAAAAATAAAAACTTAGTCTCAAATAGCATCCAAATCCTAATAGCTATTGCTAATTTCCCCGGCAACGGCGCCAAATTGATAGTGGACTTTTTCGCGGTCCGCACAATTACCCGTTGTTCACAATGCCTCAATCTAATGGCATGTCATTGCAGCACTTTGGGATCGAATCCACAGGGAAATAAGAACGACGCACTAAGAATACATGATGTTATCTAATCTAAGCAAATATCTAGTTTTGGTTTTTGATCGAACAAATTGAAACATACAAAATAGAGAAATGAACAAGTAGCGAAAGCTAAACACGTTTAATATCAAATCTAGACAAACGAATTCTCGGGTAAAGCAATTGACTCGGGTGATTCTCAATCTATTCTAGACATTCAAACATTCAATCAATTGACTCCTTAGGCCCTAGATCACTACTAAAGATTAATCCATGTCAATGGTATTAACCCCTTTCTTAGTCATCAATCGTCATAAACTTCCGTTCACAATTATATGACTAACAAGCAATAAGAACAAGTCTAATCAACCACAATTCACCCTAGACATCAATTTTCCATTGGCTAAGATATGAAAAGCACTCATTGAATTCATTGGGGAATTTCATCGAACACCTTCCGGGCATGAAATTCCCTAGAGTTCTAAATCAACTTTGTCAAGGTTAATCTAGCAATAAGAACACTCAATGAGAAAGGAAATCAAGTAATCTACCTCTTAAACACCAAGAACAAACCTAAAATCACCCTAATCTACTTTACCCAAGAACCCTAAAAGAACTACTCACACATAGCTAAATCACAAATATAAACCGTACAAAAGAAAGACATAATGAAAATAAGAAGATTGATGGAAGAAAAGTAAGGAAATCTTCACTAATATGGTGTAGATCTTCAATCATTCATGAACAAAAGTGTTAAAAGAGAAGAAGAAGACTTTAAAACAGTAAAAAGAAACCCATAAATCGTGTGTGTAGAGTTGGTGAGACTCCACCACTAAGTGTTGATTATATACAAAAGTGGAGGGACCCAAACTCAAGCCAAAATTATTAAACACAATTTGATCATTTTATCGGCCTGGTTTATCGGCCATATGGCCGATAAAACCTTCCCAGTGAGCCTTCATTCTCGGATGCATTCCCTTCGCGGCAGAGTTGACATGTGTTTACTAAATCGGATGTAACTCCTTCAATACAGCTCAGAACGACTTGAAACCACTTCCATTGGAAAGATAACTAAATTTCCGACAACTTTGATGAAGAGGTCGAAAGCTAAATCCAAAGGGAAGACTTTCTTAGGAGTCGATCTTCTAGACACATGTTCTCGATGCTTGATCTAAGGTTTTATTAGGCACATTGTATCGGCCAGGTGACCGATACAAACTCTCACAGGAGCTGGTACTCTTCAACACTAGGTGAGCCATTTTATCGGTCCTCTTTATCGGCCATATGGCCGATAAAACTCTTCACAGGAGCATTGACAGGAGCAACGGCTTGGAAAACTTCATTTGATCATTCTATCGGCCCGTCTTATCGGCCATATGGCAGATAAAATCACTTATCAGTGTTTTCTTCATGTTTTCCTTGCCTTTCTTGCCCCATTGACCTTCCATGATGGTTACCCACACTCCTCTAACTCCAAGAACTCCTGAAAATGGCTCAAAGAAGCCAAAAAGAGTGCAAAGACAACCTATGACATCTAAAATGCAATGAGACTCAATTGGGCCCTAAATGCATGAAAACATCTCAAAACTATACAAGGTGAGATCAAAACATATGAAAATAAAGCCCTAAAAACACGTAAAATATGGTGTTATCAGTTGTACCATCGTTTCTCTTGGCCTTAACCGATTGATCAGCACGTTCTCATTTCCGGGGTGGGGTGTGACCCGGTTAGGCGGCCTTTTGGTTTCCTCAACATGATTTTAAGACCAGATCTGGGTCTAGATCTGTCAAGTTCTGTTTCAACTCAACCATGTTCGCGATGTCAAGTTTTGTTTCTACTCAAGACTAGATCTGGGTCAAGATCCGAGTATTCTCGACATCCCTGGTGTCGGCAAGTTTGTGATGGTTACAACGCTTCATGATCGAAGCCCCATCGAGCCAGAGTTGGAAGCAGGTGGTTCTATTTTCAAAAGTCGACTAAGCACCAAGCGAAGATGAGTAGAGAGGTGGTAGATTTTAAGAGATGAAGTTTTTGGGAGTCGATTTTTTTGGTTTCGTTTTGTCAGTTTGGTTTGTTTCCCCGGTTGGGGCTTTGTCTCTAGGAGTTTTCTGTACTCGCTAGTCTAGTTTCCGAAGAGAGTCGCTCTTTGTCGGTTTTGGGTATTACAACCGTATCCCACCAATGTATACTATCTTGTAATTCTCATTTGGTTTGAATAAAAAGTACTACTAGTGTTAAAAAAAAAAAACTAAGATTATGGTGTGATTAGGGTCTTACAATTTTATCTTTACTTATAATTAATCATTATTTTAAAACTTATATTTTACAATTAAACACGATTGTGGTGCGATTAGGGCCTAACTCTGATTTTTCATTTTGATATGCATACAAAGATCATTAAGAAGACTCTTCCTCATGACCGATCCGAGGTTATATAAACTCTTAAACACACGGAGAAATGTTGCCTCTTATTTATAGCTAAAAATAAATAAAAAGATAGGTCAAAACTATGTAAAATATTATTTAGGGTTAATTTGGTGTATAACCAAATCTCATAAATAAATTAAAGATATAGCACATATTGTTTAAATATTAGCTCACTAACCATTAGACATATGAAAAAGACACTATAAACCCCTCTGTTTGATAACGTGCGCATGGTAGAGAGATGAGAGAAACAACATTACTTTATTTTTATTTTTTATTGTAGAAATATTTCCCCTTTTCATTTGTTTTGAGTTTGAGGTAAAACAATATAGTATTTATGTATCCCCACCTATGTGCGTTGTTGTTTACAAATATCTAAGATAGTATTTCTATTTTCTTCCGTTTTTGATAGAACTCTGAATATATACTGCAAAAAATAGAAATACCATCCAGGAAAACTATATAAAAAATAACGAAACAAAATATATAGTGTAGATATGTGCATCATTTATAAACCAAATAGATACAATATGATAGTGTTATATAAGTATAGAATAAAACCAAGTATGATGGTGTTCTATAGGTATATAATAAAGTAACATTTCATTATAAGTGTTTTAACGGTGTTATTTATATGATGGTATTTAATAAAATAACTGAGACTGCATTCTATATGATAGTGTTGGATAAAATAACCGAGACTACGCTCTATATAATGGTGTTCTATATAGAAGTTATATATGATGGTATTCTATATAAAACGATATTTTCTTATTTTCACATTGCATATTCATTTCTTTAGAAATATATGTTCGTTTTCTAAAATTCAAAACATATTATATTTAGAAAAAAATATGTCTTTTTAGACTAAAACTCTGAATTTGAATCAATATTTATTAGTAGCTTTAAAGTAAATGAGATAAAAGGGGAAACACCTATTTAATAACATAATATCAAACTCTATCATTTACATATTTACATATACTACATTGCGAATAAATAGAACTACTATATTAATGAGTATGTAAAGTGAACGGCCATGTAGTTTAGAAGGATAGAAGTGTACGTATATAGTACACAAAATATGCCAAATATCATAGCCAATTTGATTTATGGTTATTCACTTAATTATGAGTTTTTTTTTAGTTATCTAGTCCAATTTCCCCAGTTTATGGTCAAACCTAAAAATGCTCGAGGCTGCAATAGCAATATTAGAATCAATAAAAAAATTGACCGAGAAGAAAATATACAGAGTACCTTTGAGAAGCCCGAATGGATTTAAATTACCCAAAATGTAAACCTTTTCATGAGTGGGTAGGAGAAGACGAGTAACAAAAAATGTGGTCCCTAAAACAAGTTTTAACGAGTTCGCCCTAAAATTCTCTCTCAGGCACAAGAACCAAAGCGCCTCCATCAATTTTTTCACCGATCTCCTTTCAACCTTCTCCTCCTCCGGCCGGTGGTTTCCCATCGCTGCTCTAGCTCCTTTTTCAAGCTTTCGTCGCCGCCTCCTCGGTGACCGGCGCTCCTCGCCGTCTCCGAGGGAGGCTTCATCGCCGCGACTTTCGCCGTCTCCGCCGCTGGTTTTTGTCGTCTTCTGCTCCACGATGACGTTCTCGCCGCTATTTCGCCGTCTTCTCGTTGTGTCACACAGTCACTCGCCCTCCTTTGCCGTTAGTTTTGGTGGTGCCGTTGGGTTACTCCTCGATTGGGATCGTCGGAGTTGTCTCTCGCTTAGGCTCGTCGCTGCCTCCTGCCTCTACCTTCGTCTCCCGTTGGTCGTGGTTAGGAGTGTTCGTGCAAGCCGTCGTGAGTGTTTTGCCGCCATTGGTTCCCTCGATTTGTTACCGGTCCCCTGGTTTACCTGCTCGGGCTGCGTGTTCATGGCTTTGGATACGTTGTCGGTGTTGTCTCTGGTCTTGCTCAGCTCGAGGATGGCTGCTCAGATCTTCGACCCTACCGCTTCTCCTCTTCCCTCCAGATCCTCTACCTCCTACTCAGTGTCCGCTGACTCCAAGACCCTCGCCGAGATCTCAAGCCGTTTTCTTCGCCTCAGGCGTGCTCTGTCTCGCCCGCATGAGAAGCTGCTTCGGCGTTGGGTTTACCGGTCAGAAGCGGTTCTCCGACGTCAGCCGCATTGATCCACCGGCGACTCAACATCTCCTAAGCTCGATATCGTCATCCTCCGTTTTCTCCGACGTGAGTTTTTTACAACAATTTGAAGATTTGGGCTTGGCCCATGTGGATAGGTGTATGGGTAGTTTTGTTGAAGGCCCACCTAGAAGAATTTGTTGGATCAACAAAGCGTGTATCTTTACTCGAGCATTATTGGAAAAATTCGACCTTAAGGGTCTTTTCTGCTCACCTTCCTCCTTTAGTGGGAGTGATATTTCAGCAGTAGTCTTTAGGACGTTCCCTTCCGGCGTTTCTCCGGTCAAAGAAACTTTAGGCTATCTCGTCCGAGCCTGTATCAGTATCAGTTCTGGCTTTTCTTCATCGTGGGCACGACCCAATATGACCCTCATGTGTTTAGCTCGTCATTAGTCCGGTTCGCCGGCCCGATGTTTATATGGCTTTACCCCGCCAACCTTGCCTTCATTCGATTCAGCTATCGTAAAAAGCTATCGCCTCCTCCGCCATCTTCCCTCTCTTTGAGAGGTAATTCCCTCTTGTGCCTTGTGCCGAGTACACTTTTGAACGTCTTTGCCGAGTTGTCTTCTTACGTAGCGGTCTGCACGGGGTCTGAAAAGACACATGATTTCGTTTCTACGAATACCAGAGGTAGAGATTCGCCTTCAAAGTCACTTTTTATACAAAAGGAGATGATTTCCAAACTCTCCGGCTTTGCCGTGAAGTTATTGACGCATTTGAGTCTTGCCTCAAATCCGCTGTCCATCTTCCATGACGACGATCTATCTGTTTTATCTTTTATTGCTTTGAATTTGGCTTGTACTGGATTTAGAGGATGCCTAATTCCCTGTACGTTTGAAGTTTAATTAATGAAGAAAGTGTTGAAAAAAAAAAAAAAAAGAGCTCAAATAGAAAAAAGAAAGTTAATCACAAAACTAAAGGGAAGGCATGAATTTACGTCTTTAAACTTGACTATATCTGGCGAATCATGTGTGTATGTGAATTTAAACAACATATACGCGACAAGCCTATAATTGTTAAGTTGGAGAAGAATCCCTAAGCCTAGAAGCAACTGTAGCCCAAGAAATTGAAGCCCTTGAAATGGTGTCAAAAGACCACTGGCAATAGGTTTTAATCTTGTACGATCAACCTGGATAGAAAAAGTAATTTCTCAGACAACATAATCTAAAGCGAAAGAATGAAATAAAATCTTCAGCCTCCAATAGTCTTATTGTGTATCTACCCTAACTACTACACACATATTTCAATCCAAAAACACATTCCACCTTCACTGCATCTAATATCTGAAGTCTTTTGTCTTTTTGGACAAAGTCTTCAGTACATGCAGATAAACTATTACCCAAAATAGACATGTGACAGGAAATGCTCGATAGAACGTTGGCATAATGATCCGACATACAAGTATCAAGAGCACTTCCAGATGTCAAAGCAGAAACACTATTCCCACCATAGTTACAGAAGCCATAGTTATACCTAACATATTCCTTAAACGAACACACTAAAAGGATCTATAAAATTTGACATCACGTGTCTTTGTTAACAAATTATCTCACTCAGATACCGCAAAAACAATCTGACCTTTGTATCTATGTCCCGATCAAGCAGATCATTTATAGTACAGCCAGCACCTCTAAGAAGTAGTGCTCCGCAACCGAATAACCCCATCATTTTAAAGCTTGGAAGGCTTCCAGGATCAGCAGCCAGCGCAATTGACCTATACAAGAACGGTGGAAACTCAGAATTTTGAACTATTACCTTATCTCTAGAACCAGATCATGCAGATTCATGAGTAACAAATCCAATGGAATTCCTATTACTATAACTTTTATAACCACCAAGAAAACTCAGGTTTATAGCATTATCCAATTTTGGGTAGACTTTGCATTGTCTACTTTTTTTTATTGTTGCATATATCACTAATTAATTGATTTTTTCTACGGTAAAACCCAATAATTTTTTTGTTTCTTTATGGGCTTATCTCAAGCCACAATCCAAAATTCTGATTTTTTTTCCTAGCCTCTTTGGAGACAAAAACTTTGTTCTAGCTTATAATCATGGAGATTTCATCATTTTGTAGTGAAGATTTTTATAATTAATCTCTTTTCTATATCTCTTTTAATTATGAATTTTTTCATATTTTCTTTTGTTTTATCTTTAAATATGTATGCCTAGTTTCTCATGTGGATTTGGTTAATTAAAGGGATTATGACTTGATCTATAATGTCTTGGGCTAGATTTATATGTTTTCCTTCATTTAGGATGTACGTAATGCTAGATTTGACTTTGCTATTCAAATTCTAAAACTTGGATATTTTATGTTCGGAAAATGTTTGATGAAATGTCTAGACCAATTCTAAGTGAGTTTTTCATATTTAGCCAATAGAAATCGATGGTTAGGATGATTAGTAAACTTTATGAACTTATGTTTACTGCATATTGGTATCCTAATTGCAAACACAAATTTATCTTAATTAGATGATTAGTAAAAGGATTTAGATCAAGAAAATGAATTAGTCTAATTAATGTGATATTTGTCTTAGGAATAAGCTTGATGGTCTGTTCTAGCATCATAAGGCACTTAGTAATCTTTTCTAGTCAATTTTCTTACCCATGATCCATAGTTTTTTAAGTGCATGTGAGACAAAAATAAAATGCAGAAAGTAAAGAACACATAGAATTTGTTAACGAGGTTCGTTTCCTACATCCCCGGGACCACATCCATAATGAATCCACTAGAATCAGAATGCAAATACATTTTGCCTATGGTTTCTAGCACACACTCGTGTCTACCACTCTATTCTAGATGAACCTCTATGAAAACAGCATCAAGCACGCATGCTTAACTACCACCCGGACGCACCGGTGCAACAACGTCCTCTCTGACATCTGCAGAATTCATAGATCAATACCACACAATCACACAACAAAACCCTTTTTTTTTCTTTCTTTTCTTCATCTTTTTCTGCTTTCCAGCTCTCTCTCTCTCTGACTTTCCATAAGGCCACGCCTCTCTATATATATATTAGACTAAACTTGCACATCAAGTTTTCCAAATACCCATATAGCAAATTTTCTTTATTTAAAGATATCTCCAAATCCTTTTGGAAATATTCTATTTTCCTATATCTTCTCCAAAGAATATGAGAACATCCCAAAGCTGCAATATCCTCTTCAATATTTTCATCCAGCTCAGCAACCAACTCTTGACTCGAATCTTATCACATAGATTCGTTCATATCTCATCAATAGCACATCTTCACGTCATGTATCACTTCATGTACTACTTCGTGACTGGTACAGCAACACCTCAAGCACATGCATCTTCAAGTTTAATATATATGCTAATCTTAACTAAGTGCTTTGTTGGTCTTTGCTTAGTTTTATTTAGTTTAAACCTGTGAATTACATGTCATCTCTTTATTTCCTTGTTTATGTCTTTGTTTGTTTAAAACTTTGAAAAATCTAAAACAGTATCACTTAATTAGTTTCTTGAATATTTAATTATTTAGTGTATAATTACCTTTTTACAAAAAAAATAATTACGTTATTATTTGTAGATTCAATCTTTTTTATGCTATAAGTGACTTAACCGTAAACTTACAATAATATATTTTGGGTTTACAACTCGATACACAAACGATGCAGAAGGGAATAAATGGAAAGTTTTGAAGATATTTCAAAATTGAAAATTTAGGTTTTTTTTATAAATGTGGTAGCTCACCATCGATACACAAACGATGCAGAAGGGAATAAATGGAAAGTTTTGAAGATATTTCGGGAATATACTTTATTTTGAGGGTCATTGTTTCGTGAGCTGTTTCCTCACATGATGGTGAGCTACCACAATTTTTTATAAATTGAAAATTTAGGTTCTCTCTCCGAGGAATGAGGAGCCGTTTCAAGCAGCGAGGCTCAAAGAGCTCTAATCTCGGCATTTCTAGATCGGATTGCAAATTACTCGCAGTCTGAGAGACAATTGCCTCTATCGGAATTCTATGTCTCCTAGATCCCTCCAATCCAATAAAATCTATTAATAGGGGACCATGAGGAAGCCAATTATCAAACAGCCAATGATCAAGTCCCAATATCGCAGCCAATGAGACACTTTGCCAAAGGTCTCAAGGAGAGCATAAACTTCCACATCCAAGAGTGGGTACTTTTCTGCTTCTAACAATTGGGAAAACATGATTTATAAATAAAAAAACAAAAGAAAAAACACACAAAAAACGATAAAAACAAACAAAAACCACTTACTTGCTATTAGTGACACATTTTATCTCTGTGACAACACACAAATTTTTTTTTTTTTTTGCAACAAAGCAACAACACGATATAAAACACACAATTTTCAGAAATAAAACACATATAATTAATTTGCTAGTAACATTCATAGAGTTTAATATCCATCTTAAGACGGAAATACTTAAAACCCTTCAAATGTATCCGTCACGATGGTAACGATCCCACGAGCCATGAAGAAGTCACCGGTCCCACCGACAACCGATAGATCTCTTGTCGGCTCATTCAAATCCGCTCCCATTATGTTCAATGTCCCTTTGTGTTCCGTCCAGTTAAAAACCAACATGTAGCAAAACCACGCATTGAAGTCCATTTCTTGTCATAGAAATAGAAGCCTTGTGCGCAAGCCACATGTTGGTTCTGAGAGATAGTTCTTGTTCATTGTCATGGGGTCGTCAAAGATCACAAACTTACCAAAATTGAACTTTCCTAGTCCCGGAGGGTTCACGATAGCGGCCGAGGCTGCATTTGATACATTGTCGCCATCGTAGAGGATGTCATGGACGTATAAGGAGAAATGTTTGCAGGGTTTTTTCTGATCAAATGTTTTCCCGGACGAAAAAAAACGGTATTGGAGAAGAGTAAAACTACTAAATGAAGAATGAGAAGAAGGCGTTAAAGAGTTGTTTCTCTACTAAAGATGTCATGGTTAGCTAGTGCTAGTGAGTTGTGTAAAATGAAGATCGCTTAACCCCCTTTTATATAGACGTATTATTCACTTGATTTAATTAAGAGAATTTATTTGGATAAATGAAAGAAATTTAAAAGTTTGAGGGGCCTGCTTAATGGGTAGTTGATGTTTTGACAATTATATTTAAATTAAAAATTAGAGTGAAAATTAGGTTTTAAGATCATCTCGAGGGGGCTAAAGAGGAGCTATCGGCAAATGTTTCTTTTAGTTTTCATTATTTTGTACCCACTTGTATAACTCAACTTTTACATGAGGACCATCTTAAAAGCAGTTGTTAAATTAAAAAAATAAAAAAGACCATGTGGAGGGGGCCAAACCGGGGTTGGTGCCTTGGTGGTGACAACACATAATTCCACTTTCTTGAAGGATAGAATGATTAACACCATTAAACCGTTTTGGTGATGACTGTTGGGTCCAACTTAAAATCATAAAGTCGAAGGCTAATTAAACAGAAAATTTAGTATAATAAATTAATAATTAAATAAAGGGAGAATTATAAATATAGGATAAATTTAGAAAACTATTGTCCCTTTTAAGACTTTATCACTAAGAATTATTCTAATAGGATTTATAATAATACAAATCCAATATTACCCTTAAATAATGTAAACAAATATATTATTTATAAATTTTTAAAAAACTTATGAAATATACTTTGATCAAAACAAAAACTAATCGACATAAAAAAACAAAAGAGAGACACGATAACAAAAAAAACAAAATTCAGTTTTCTTTCGACCTAAAAAACTCTCCTTAGACAATATACTCTCTGTCAAAGTTCAATCGTCCGTGTCTTCATCTCCGTCGCCTCGCCAACTCCGGCGAGTGAAATTTTGCCGGCTTTCCTCCTCCTCCGCCTGTCCGCCTCCTCCTCCTCCGCCTTTCCTCATCCACTTTTCTCCTCCTTGTTTTATCCGTCATCGTCCTCCTCCTTTCCTCCTCATCGTTTTTCCATCGGGTAAGTGTTTTAATCTTCGATTTGATAAGATTATGTGTTTGTGGTATGTGTATTTATCTTTCCTCCTCATCTTTTCAATTACTTTTGCTGTTTTAAA
Source organism: Eutrema heterophyllum (assembly GCA_002933915.1). Classification (NCBI taxonomy): domain Eukaryota; kingdom Viridiplantae; phylum Streptophyta; class Magnoliopsida; order Brassicales; family Brassicaceae; genus Eutrema; species Eutrema heterophyllum. The sequence goes on along the minus strand of PKMM01011740.1, from coordinate 61,541 downwards.
ATATCACCTAATTGATTTTGTGAATTATTTGGTGCAGCCGGAGCTATTGCCGGAGCTACAACTCAATATTGCCGGAGTAACTGAGAGTCGATCTTTCAGATCAAGAAGAACCAGGGATGTAACAATATGACATGCTCAATTTGTAAACATGAGTTTTGTTGGCTTTGTCTTAGTAGTAATTACGCCCACGTGAAATGCCACAAGTTTAAGGGTGGTGATGAGGCTGAAAATAAGAGAATCAAGGCGAAAAATGTGATAGATACATACACACATTATTATGAAAGATGGGAAAGCAATCAATTGTCGAGGCTAAAGGCTAAGAGAGATTTGGAGAAATTGCAATCGGTGCAGCTTAAGGTGCTTTAGTGACAAAAAGTGCACACCAGAAAGTCAGCTGCATTTCATTGCAGAAGCATGGCTTCAGATCATCGAATGTAGGAGGGTGTTGAGATGGACATATGCATATGGTTACTACCTTCCTCAGCAGGAATGTGCTAAGAAACAATTTTTCGAGTATTTGCAAGGGGAGGCTTCATCATTGTGCAGAGATGGAGTTGGAACGGTTCGTCTCCATAACTGATGATCCATCTAAAAATCTCGATTTATTTCGGACGAAAATAATTGGTTTGACTAAAGTAACCAAAACCTACTTCGAAAATCTGGTGAAAGCTTTGGAGAATTGTCTTGCTGATGTGGAACACAATGAGAGCATCAAATCAACAACAAACTCTAATGAAGATCCAAGTGGTAACTGAGAGTCGATCTTTGTAGAAATCCAAAGTCACGTTTTGTGAGGAAGAGAATAAAGAGAACGTGAAACAAAATTGTAAAAAACGTGAAAGAGAATGGGAAAAGGAAAAAAAAAAATTTAAAGATTTTCAATTGATCCTAGATTTTCTCAGATTTTTTAACTATTTGGAAGAATATATATTTTATAGAACAAAGACAAAATAGCATAACTTTTATTCTGCAAAAAGTAGAATGTAGAGAAAAATGTAGAATATGTATTCCAAAATCTATAGAATGCAAAACAAGTTGTAGAATATTGATTCTACGTTTGGTAGATTATAGATAAAATACCAGAAAACAAATTCTACAAAATCGTAGAATTGTTAGGATTTGTAGAATACACATTCTACATTTTGTAGATCTAGTGAATTTTTGTTTTTAAATCAGAATATTTCCTTAAACGATTATCGAATATATATTTATTTTCTTTTTTGGAATTTTTGATTTTTCTAATAATTTAAAAATATTTATTTTATATTTTTTAATATTTATTAAAGATTATTTTAGTCAAAAAAAATGACAAAAGTCCACAAAATCTTAAGGGGACAATAGTTTTCAAAATGTGTCTTATATTTACAATTCTCCCTTAAATAAATGAATCGAAACAACAACAAAAATGGTAAGCGAAAATGGAAAACAAAAAAAGTCAACTATTAAAAAAAACTTTAGAAAATTGCCTTAAAATTACGAACGTCCATCACTCATGTGCGGTCCTTACTCCATATGGCTAAAATTAGGTGACTTGTACAATAAATCTTTGGAAGATCATTACTCACATAACGAATTCATAATCTTTGGAAGTAAGATTGACCTAGATGATGTCGGGATTCTTTGCTGATCACCACGTTACAGGATTTCATGCGGCAAGAATACTGCCATCTAACAAGATCTTCAAGCTTCAGGCTTTTGAGCTTTTTGTTTTCTTCTTGTTGACCTTATCTTTATATAGGATTAAGTATATAACCCCCAAACCTTTGTTGCAATAGGAATGGACAAAGCCCAAATAGAAAGTATATGAGATTTTCCTATAATAAAGCCCAATTACTTATTGTTTCTTCATGGGCTTATCTCAAGCCACAATCCAACATTTTAATTTGTTTAGCCTCTTTTGGAAACAAATTTTTTTGTTCTAACTTATAATTATGGAGATTTCATCATTTTGTGAAGATTTTTATAATCTCTCTTCTTTAACTCTTTTAATTATGTGTTCTTTCTTATTTGCTTTTTTCTCTTTAAATATGTGTGAGTAGTTTCTCAGATGGATTATGGATTTGGTTAATTTGAGGGATTATGGCTTGATCTATAATTCTTAGGGCTACATTAATATATTTTTCTTTATTTAGGATGTACGTAATGGTAGATTTGACTTTGCTATTCAAATTCTAGAACTTGGACATTTTATGTTTGAAAAGTGTTTGATGAAATATATAGATCAATCCTAAGTGAGCTTTTCATATTTAGTCAATTGATGGTTAGGGTGATTAATAAACTTTATGAACTTCTGTTTATTGTTTATTGGTATCTTAATTGCAAACGAAAATTTAGCTTAGTTAGTTGATTAATATATAAAAGTATTTAGATCATGAAAATGAATTAATTAGTCTAATCAATGTGATATTTGTCTTATGAATAAGCTAGGTTGTGTGTTCTAGCATCATAAGGCAAGTAATCTTGTCTAGTCAATTGCCTTACCCATGATTCATAGTTTATCATATTTGTAAATCTTGTGTTTAAGTTAGTGCTCTGTTTGTCATGGCTTAGTTTTCTTTAGTGTAAACCTTTGAATTACATGCCTCTTTACTTCCTTGTTTATGTCTTTGTTTGTTTAAAAATTTGAAAATTCTAAAACAGTATCTAAAAAATACCACTTAATTAGTTTCGTGCATGCATATTTAGTGTACTACTTTGTTCACAAAATTAATTATTTTATTCTTTGTGGATTCAATATTTTTCGATGAAGAAGAGAATAAATGGAAATTTTTGAAGATATTTGAAAGTAGAAAATTTTGGTTTTTTTCCTATAAATGTGTAGTGGTTTGGGTAGAAAAAGAGAAGATGAGACGCTCGGTTTATTTAGCTTTCCAATACTTTTTAGATATTAATTTAGTCAGATTTTCGTGTTTTCTCTTTTAACTTTTACAACTAATTTTATTGTCTGGGCATAAAATTTATTTTAATTTCATCACGGGAGATGCAGTCGAACCTATGATGAAATTAACCTATGATGCGGTGGCATACTAATAGGTCAGAGTGGTGTTGTTACTACTAACCTATGAAGGTGTTGGCAACTTTTACTGCTAGTTTATTTGCATTTTCGCAAAAAGATGTTATAGATCACTATAAATGAAATATTAGTTTTAGATTAAATCATTCTTAACAGAAGTCCAAGGGAGAGTCGACTAAAATTGCTGGAGACTATCATCTCCAACCGGTCAAAACTCACCCCTTGCCATCCCTCTTCTGGTTACAATTTTATTGGAACCAAAAAAATTATTTTTATTTTCAATATGGCTTCTAACAGTTGGGAAAACATGATTTATAAATCAAAAACAAAAGAAAACATACAAAAAAAAAAAAAAAACACTTCCTTATTATTAGTAACACATTGTATCTCTGTGTCAACAAAAAAATTTCAGAAGAAAGAAAACACATATAATTAGCTAGTAACATTCATAGAGTTTAATATCCATCTTAACACGGAAATACTTAGCCCCTTGTAATATATCCGTCACGAAGGTAGCGATCCCACGAGCCATGAAGAAATCACCGGTCCCACCGACAACCGATAGATCTCTTGTTGGCTCCATCATCAAATCCGCACCCATTATGTTCAATGTCCCTTTGTGTTCCGTCGAGTTAAAAACCAACGTGTAGCAAAACCACGCATTGAAGTCCATCTTCATGTCATAGAAATAGAAGCCTTGTGCGCGAGCCACGGGTTCTGAGAGATAGTTCTTGTCCATTGTTATGGGGTCGTCAAAGATCACAAACTTACCGAACTTGAAGTTTCCTAGTCCCGGAGGGCTCACGATAGCGGCTGAGGTTGCGTTTGCTACATTGTCGCCATCGTAGATGATGTCATGGAAGTAGAAGGAGAAATGTTTGCAGGGTTTTTTCTGATCAAATGTTTTTCGGGACGAAAAGACGGTATCGGAGAAGAGTAAAACTAATAAGAAGAATGAGAAGAGGGCGTTGAAGAGTTGTTTCTCTACTAGAGATCCCATGGTTAGCTAGAGCTAGTGAGTTGTGTAAAATGAAGATCGCTTAAACCCCATTTATATAGAAGTATCATTCACTTGATTTAATTAAGAGAATTTATTTGGATGAAAGAAAATTAAAAGTTGGAGGGGCCTGCTAAATGGGTTGTTGATGTTTTGTTAATTATATTTAAACAAGGATTCAATCCGCGCTACCTAAATAGCGCGGATAATTTTTGTTTAAAAATTGTTTTGAAATTTAAAAAAAATTGTTTTTATCTGAATTTTAAAATATGTTTAACTAATGATTATAAATAAAACTGTCAACTCATACTAACATGTCTACTTAACTCATTTTGCAATAAACTAAAATATTATTCGGGCTAACCCGCAAAAACCTATAATATTGAAAACATAACTCTAATATGCACCAGTTAATGACTATGATTTTTGTGGTCAGTTCACAAACTCTTTGAAAAATCAATTTTCTCGTGCCTAATTTTTATAAAATTAGTAAAATCTTTTATAATAATTATAGTGAAAAATATTGCAAAATTTTGAATCTATTTTTTCTTTGAATATGTATGGATTGATTATTATTTATTAATATCATAATTATTAAGAAACTAAATACTAAATAAGTTTTTTAATGGGAAATAAATATTTTCCATATTCTGATCAATAATTTTAAAAGACAATTATATCATTTTCTATTTCAATTATCTTTTCTTATTTCTAATGACATTTCATGTAATAACTTACAATACAAAGTTCATTTTCAAAAATATCTTTTTAAATAATATTATATATATAGAGATTACAAATTAGAATGAAAATAAGGTTTTAAGATCATGTGGATGGGACCAAAGCGGGGGTGGTAACTAAGCAACAAGTTAATTTCATTTTCTTGAAAGATTTAATGATTCAATACTATCAAACCGTTTGGTGATCACTGTTGGGTCCAACCTAAGAGCATAAAGTCGAAGGCTAATTAAACAGCAAGTTGAGTATCATAAACTAAATGAACTGAAGAAAAAAAATATATAAAAAATGGTAAGCGAAAATGGGGAAAAAAAAGAGTTCAATTATATGAAAACTCTTTAGGAAATTGCCTTAAAATTACAAACGCCCATCACTCATGTGCAATAATCCATTTTAAAATTAGGTGACTTGTACAATAAATCACCAAATCACGTTCTAGCTTTGCTTCTAAGGTTGCTACTATTGAGCATTTTATTTCGTTAGAAGAAATTTAATATTATTCCAATCTATTTCTAGTTTTGTAGTATCTTGAAGCCTAACTTTAGTATTTATCAAAACATTATTCTTTTATAACCGGGTGATCAGGGCCGGAATCCGACTAATCTCGGGATATACAAGCTTGTTGGATAAAAATAATTTAAAGATATGACAATGAAACTCCACTCGACATACAATAGTATTGTGGTTGAGCTGTAACACTAGACTCTACTCATACCAAACACATGCGAAATATAAGAAAAAACCTAACGAATAGGTAGCTCATTTGGTTGAACGATGAATTTTACAAAGAGGTTGAGTTTCTTGTTCCATAGTATGAATCTTCGTCAAAAAAAAGTTCACATTTTTAAATGTATTTGTGAAAAACTATCTGGTCTCATATTTTAGATAACTATGGACTAAAAAAACCAAAATACCTTTGCTAACGAAAAAACCGTTAAAACATATATCTAGGTGATGTCGTGATACTTATACTTTTTTAGTTCATTTTATTTCTTTAAATCACGAATAAAATATTTCATTGTTAACCGGAAAAAAAAACAAAGATCACGAGTTTTACATCTTTATTCATATATTTACGGACATGGATATTGAATAATCAATTCCAAATTAAACAAGATGCATAACTGATGAAAACAATGTGCGAATAGAGGTATATTCGAATCCAAATCAAACAAGATGCATCATTGGATTTTATTTTTTTTATCATTGGATATTTTTTGTTAAAAATTGATGTGATACGACTTTTGGATACAAAACCAAAAGTGGAAACTTCATCTACAGTAGATCGTCAGGATGACAGGATCATGAAGACGTGTATATATGTATATATAACGTATTCTACAATTTTTGTTCAAAAAAAAAACGTATTCTACAATTTTATTGTCTTTTGGGTAGATAATGTTATAATTATACATGGCCATGCTCATGTAGAGCAATTATTCGCTCTATCGCTTTACTTTCGGTGTAAAACTACCATATTAAAGACATATCCGAGAAACTTTGTAATCAATTAATTCATTTAAGAAATCATATTTTTCTCAAAATTAATTTTAAAAACAGTAGTCAATAATATTTGTCACTAACTCCTTCCTAACATATGAGTATATAAAAGCACAAAAGTCAGAAAAGTCAAACAAAAGGATTTCATTTATGAAAGAAAAAAAAGAAAAAAAGAATTCAAAGGGGTTTAGTTGCCTAACTTATCTTTTGTCTTTTTACAGATTTCAGAGTAGACCGATGTTGATGTTGAAAGTAGACGGCTTCTAAACCACGTATGAAAAACAAACGAGACAACATAAGAATACTTCACAAATATCGTATCCATCCAAATTGCAGAAAAAAACGCTTTGATTATAATTTGCATGGATAAGATCTTTGTGAAGTTTTCTTATGTTGTCTCATTTGTTTTTCATATTTGGTTTAGAAGTCGTCTACTTCTCACATGGGTCTACTCTGAAATCAGCAAGGGACAAAAGATTTTCACAAAAAAATTTGAAATCATGAATCCTAAGATTTTCTTTGAATGTCTCATTTGTTTTTCATACTTGGGTTAGAAGCCGTTTACTTCTGACATGGGTCTACTCTGAAATCAGTAAGGGACAGAAAGATCTTCACAAAAAAAATTGAAATCATGAATCCTAAGATTTTCTTTGAATCAAAACAAAAGAAAATCTTTGAAATCATGAATCCTATGATTTTCTTTGAAAAAAAAAAAAAAAAAAGAATCCTAAGATTTTGTAAAAGCAACGCATCCCAACTACATAAAAATCTGAACTAAAGCTTTGTAAGAAGTCCTTTGAAAATGGTGAAGTAAAACAAAGTTGAATATAAAACCAAACCGCCGCGTCCTAATTATGGTCATACGTACCAATGAATGATAAAAGGAAAAGAAAAAAAAAACCAAACCGCCGAATCCTAATTATGGTCATACCAACGAAAAAGAATCCTAAGATTTTGTAACAGCAACCCATCCCAACTACATAAAATCTGAACTAAAGCTTTGTAAGAAGTCCTTTGAAAATGGTGAAGTAAAACAAAGTTGAATATAAAACCAAACCGCCGCGTCCTAATTATGGTCATACGTACCAATGAATGATAAAAGGGAAAGAAAAAAAAAACGAATGGTAAAAGAATTTTAAAACTATAAGATTCATCCAATTGTCGTGCGATTAGTTCTCTCTAATTTGTACATAACTCAAATTGCATTTTAAAGCTAAGATTGTGGTGTGATTAGGGTCTTACAGTTTTATCTTCACTTATATTTAATCATTAATTTAAAACTTATCTTTTACAATTAAACACGATTGTTGTGCGATTAGGGCCTAACTATATTTTTTCATTTTGATATGCATACAAAGATCATTAAGAAGACTCTTCCTCATGACCGATCCGAGGTTATATAAAGCCTTAAACACACGAAGAAATGTTGCCTCTTATTTATAGCTAAAATTAAAAAAAAGATAGGTCAAAACTATGTAAAATATTATTTTGGGTTAATTTGGTGTATAACCAAATCTCATATATAAATTAAAGATATAACACCTATTGTTTAATTATTAGACATATGGAAAATACACTATAAACCCCTGTTTGATAACATGCGCGATGGTAGAGAGATGAGAGAAACAACATAACTTTATTTTTATTTTTTATTGTAGAAATATTTCCCTTTTTCATTTGTTTTGAGTTTGATGCAAAACAATATAGTAATTATGTATCCCCACCTATGTGCGTTGTTGTTTACAAACATCTAAGATAGTATTTCTATTTTTTCCGATTTTTATAGAACACTTAAAATATATTGCAAAAAATAGAAATATCATTCAGAAAAACTATATAAAATATAACCAAACAAAATATATAGTGTAGATATATGAATCATTCAGTACCAAATAGATACAGTATAGTAGTGTTATATAAGTAGAGAATAAATCCAAGTATGATGGTGTTCTATAGGTATATAATAAAATAACATTTCATTATAAGTGTTCTAATGGTGTTATATATGATGGTATTTAATAAAATAACCGAGATTGCGTTCTATATGATAGTGTTGGATAAAATAACCGAGATTACGCTCTATATGATGGTGTTCTATATAGAAGTTATATATGATGGTGTTCTATATAGAACAATATTTTTTTTATTTTCACATTGCATATTCATTTTTTTAGAAATATATGTTCGTTTTCTAAAATTCAAAACATATCATATTTAAAAAAAAATTCTATGTTTTTTAGACTAAAACTCTGAATTTGAATCAATATTTTATTAGTAGCTTTAAAGTAAATGAGATAAAAGGGGAAACACCTATTTAATAACATAACATCAAACTCTATCATTTACATATAGTACACTGCCAGAAATAGAACTACTATATTAATGAGTATGTAAAGTGAACGGCCATGTAGTACACATCGTACAAATAGAACTATTATATCGATTGCGTTATGTATGATATGTTCTATATAGAACTTCTTTTTATAGTTTAACATTACATATTCATATTCATTTTCATAGAAATAAATGTTCATTTTCAAAAATTCAAAACATGTCACATACAAAAAAAAAAATCAATGTTTTTCTACTTAAATTCTGAATTTGAATAATTTTTTTTTAGAAGTTTCAAAGAAATTAAGATAGAGGGAAAAAACATAGTACTATTTAATAAGAAAAGAGGAAGGACAAAAAAAAAAACAAAAATGAACTTCATCTCTCTCTCTCTCTTTCTTCCCGCGTGAAACAAAAGGATAGAAGTGTATGTACTACACAAAATATGCCAAATTGCAAGTTGGAAATATCCATAATTCCATACAACTTGCATGTTCTAACCAGAAGATATTAGGACTTGCATCTGAATCCGACTCTCAAAAAACGATCAAGATACATAGACAAATAAAGTTTTGATCTATGCATTTTGACTCCTTAGTTAAAATTTGCAAGGCTAATGTTTCATACGGCTTTGCTCATGCCGGCACTGTTCGTAACATACGGATCATCCATTGTAAACGTGACACATTTACGTCATTACCCGATTGCATTTCTCTGGTCACCAGCCAGCTATCTATATGAGACTAAATAAATAAAAATTAAATAGCATCGAAATATTATCGAATTGCCACCTGAATTTATGTTAAGAAAAACGATCTATTTCCCCACGAAATATTCTTTATCTAGCCTTATCCCCTTCAAACTATATCTTTTGTATATCTCCTCACGAATGAAAGTTAAATACGTAAATCTCCCGAAAACAAAGTTCAAAACTAAAATCCCCATAGAGTTTGGTTTAATCTGGTTTACTGTTTTATAAACGTGGTTAACCATCTAAAATCCGACTCTTAACCGATTACGACCCAATTAAGGTTATTAAACCACGTATTAGACCCGAAACACAAACCCATACCCGACAAAACCTAAAACACAAAAAAACCTAAATCGAAATCCCCTAATCGAAAATCCCCAAAATCTTAGAACCCTAGAAAAAAAAAACGAAAGCATCGCCGAGAGAGAAGATTGAAGTCGTCATCGAAATCTCCTTGTAAATTTCTGAATTTCTGGGTTTAGAAAAAGTGAAGAAAAAGCAGAAGCGAGAATTCTGCAATGAAAATAATTATGCAATGTTCAGTGATGCCTTTCCAAATCTACGAACTTTTTCCTTTGATCATTGGTTCACTCTCTACATAACCAACGATTGAAAAACAGAAGCACTTAAAATTTAAATTTTTCGATTCACTTTACATAACAAATCCAAGAACACAACACATAGCAAATCTTCATTTCAGTTCCGTTCTTACAAAAAAAATTCTCGATCAAGACCATGGACCAAAGTTATATGTTCCATAAAATCTCTAGAATAAATCAAAATCCCCAATTTTACATGATTCCTTTGAATTGGGGCTAAATTACAAAGTACTAAGGAAATGTATAATCTTTATAAAGATCGATCAGATGATTGATCATTCATCAGAGGAAAACCAGACACAAAAGTCAATAATCACAGTCATTCATCAGAGGAAAACCAGACACAAAAGTCAATAATCACAGTCAACGAAGAAGAAGAAGAAGAAAAAGAAGAAACTCTTCTTCTTTATAAACAAAGAATGCGCAAACCCTCTTAAACTCTTCCCTCCACTCGACAACGCCGTCGCCGAGAATTCCGCCTTCTTCCGTGAAATTCCATCGACATCGCTATCCCTCTCGATCACCTATTCGCGTATAACCGTCTCCTCCTCTTCTTCCTCCATCCCTCCGACTCCTTCCTCCGCCGCCGCCGCAATTGACGACGAGTGTGTAATCAGCGACGACTGGCGTTATTGTTGCATAGCCGCTGATTTCCCTTGCCGGAAACCATGGTGCGAAGGAGCATTAGCTGAGTTAGAGAGCAACGGTTGGGTTTACTCGAGCCATTGCTCGTTCAAGCTCTTCGGCGATTCGGCTTGGGATTGCTTGAAGAACAAATGGATTTTCTTCTGGGGAGATTCGAATCATGTCGATTCGATCAAAAACGTGCTGAATTTCGTCTTGGGGATTTCTGCTTGAACGAATTATGCAAAATCGATTCTAGGGTTCTTAGATTTTTCAATTTTCGATTTGGGAATTTCTGGGAAATTTAGGGATTTTAGGGAAATTTGGGGATTTTAAGTTTATGCAAAAACGGGTGGGTTTTAACTCGGGGTCGGGTGCAGACGTTTGGATCGGGTTTTTTGGTTTGGTTTTGGAGGGTTTAATGGTTTAGGTTCGGGTTTAGCTTACAAACCGTGGAAACTGACATCCGTGGGGATTTAAGCTTCGAACTTTGTTTTCGGGAAGATTTACGTCTTTAATTTTCATTTCGTGGGGAGATATTGCAGCTTTGCTCTTCCAAATATCAACAGGAGCTATACATTTGGTGGGAAACAAAAAAATAAAAGTAAATAAAGTAGGTCAATCACATTTTCTCTTATTCCTTGATACTAAATCGATTATCGATTTACCAGGAACATGTTTATATATTGTGGTGGTTATTTTGCAGAGAATAAGGGTAAGAGGCTCACCTTGCGCACAAGTACAAAACAAGTATAGCTTGAAGAAAACTAACTCTTTTTTGGTGGAAATAATAGTCTTTTTTTATTTAACTTTAGGTATTCTTGGGTCGGGTCTGGTTGGGTTAAATTTGGGTGGGTTTTATTGTTTAAAATTTGAGTCAACGCAGGAGCTCGATGAACGGTTTACCGGAAATATATGGTTATGGTGTTACACATATGACTCATGTTTGTTCGAATGGTTATCGTGTAGTTGGCTATGCTATATCAATTGTTGATGTAGTTTTTAGAACATTGTTTTACTTTGGATGTGTAGCCATGCATTATTATATATTTCATGTAGCTAGTGTAGTTTTTAGAACATTGTTTTATTTCGGATGTGTAGCCATGCTATGAGAAAAGAATTCAAATAACATCTTATATCGTATACTTCGTGTAGCTGGGAATCAATTTTTTTATAATTATCAGGGGAGTATTTTTTGAGGCTATTAAAATAAATCAGATATTTATAGATCTCACTTAATAATCCCATTACTACTTCATGGGACACGTTTTAAGTTATTCATGATTTTGTTGTTTTCGGTTAAAGTTTTGGATCTTATTTTGTGAAAATTTTCATGATTTCCAAGTACTTTATATTTATAGTTCTTCATGGGTTCGTCTATGAATTGATTAGCTTTATTTGTAAATAATTATATGTACTGTTTGCCATATGAATCTTGGCTGATTTTAGATTATATGTACTGCTGCTCCATTTTTCGTTTGGCTGATTTTCCAAAGTGATTCGTATTTTAGTATGATTAATGCTACTCCATTTTTCGTTTGGCTGATTTTCCAAAGTGATTCGTTAGTATGATTAATGAAGGAATTTTGATAAACATAATTGTTTATTTGTTAGGTTAGTGACGCTAAAGCTAACCTAACCTAAATGTTGGTATTAATTCTAATTTCTCTAGCATACTTTAAATAACATGCAAAATTTGTGCATAAAAAAAAACATGAAAAACTTAGCGGAAGGCGACTCTGCAAAAAATGCCAAGATTCATATGGCAAAGATGATGATAGTTTTGAATTTTGATCGATGTTCCTTTTTCACTTTTATCCTACATTGTTTTAATCTTTTATCGATATATATTGTGAATTGAAGTTAGATTCTAATTTTGTGGTTGGTGGCTTCGAGATCCATTGCATTGTTCTATACTTGCTAGATATTCTTTCAGGACTCAAGTACGACATACTCATGAATGTGAATGGATCTCGAAGCCAGTAACCAGAAAATTAGAATCTAACCTCAATTCACAATATATATATATATCGATAAAAGATTAAAACAATGTAGGATAAAAGCAGTGTTTTTAAAACCGGACCGGACCGGCTGTCCGACCAGGTTGAACCACGAACCGGAAGCATGCCTGAGTTGGGTTGACTATAAAACCCAAGAATAGTTGGACCGGTTAAAAAACCGGAAACCGGTGACCCATCGAACCGTATCAAACCGGGTTCAATTATAAAAAGACTTAAAACATGTTTTTTTGTATTTAGTTCTTACACTTTAAGCTAATATTCGATATTTTTAATTATTTTATCTTTTTAAAACAGTAATAGAGTTTCTATTAGATTATAACGTTTAGTCTTTTACGATTTTTTTATTTTTTTTTCTTTTCCGAGTCTCTCTGCAAATCATCGCCGCACATCAATTCAAAGTCAAGGTATTGCATATTATGTTTTTTTTAATCATTGTTACTCTATTTTATTTCAGTTTTGTTTTAGATTTAAATTATTGAATTTTTCTCAAATAATATAATTATTGAAGTTTTTATTTAATATTTAATTATTTAGAGGTTATATATGTCGAGTATATATATAATTATTTTAAAAATATTATCAAACCCGGTCGAACCATATTAACCCATGACCCAAGAGCTTTCCCAGTTCGGTTGCCGGTCCGGTTTTAAAAACATTGGATAAAAGTGAAAAAGGAACATCGATCAAAATTCAAAACTATCATCACAATATCCATCTTTGCCATATGAATTGTGGCATTTTTTGCAGAGTCGCCTTCCGCTAAGTTTTTCATGTTCTTTTATGCACAAATTTTGCATGTTATTTAAAGTATGTTAGAGAAATTAGAATCAATACCAACATTTGGGTTATGTTAGTTTTAGCGTCACTAACCTAGAAAATAAACAATTATGTTTTTCAAAATTCCTTCATTAATCATACTAAAATGCGAATCACTTTGGAAAATCAGCCAAACGAAAAATGGAGCAGCATTACATATAATCTAAAATCATATGGCAAACAGTACATATAATATATCTACAAATAAAGCTAATCAATTCATAGATGAACCCATGAAGAACTATAAATATAAAATATATGGAAATCATGAAAATTTTCACAGAATAAGATCCAAAACTTTAACCTGAAAACAACAAAATAGTGAATAATTTAAAACGTGTCCCATGAAGTACTAATGGGATTATTAAGTGAGATCTATGGTATACCTGTAAACATTGACTAATAGTGGACTTTATAATTATCATTCCCTCTTTTTTCCCTGTCATTTATAAATTAAAACCAAATGTTGCGGAGACCTACCATATAGAAATCATATATTCTTTTCTTTTTTAAAACATATAGTAATCATATATTCAAATTTAATATTTACAATATGAAACAGATGTTATTTATACATGCCAATTTCTTTGGCCTTTCGAGTCTTGGAATTACAAAGATAAAACTTTCTTAAGGACTCTCGGTATCCTCAACCCGGCGACTCTTCCATCGTGACGTTCTTCAAAACTCCAACGACCGGAGAATCGCGGCTTGCTATGTACTGTTGCACCACCAACACCGACGCCGACGTCGAAACACTTTCGCTTGACGTTAACAAGTTCCCCGCCGGTCCGAGCTCCGGCGTGTCGTTTCTTACTACGTTTAACCCAGACGCTACCGAACCTCCCGGTGACTTCCCCACCAAGAAAAGATTGCTTCGAGAATGTTCATTGATAACCTCGCAAACTTCCTCGTAACATTTCACGATTTTCTCTTCGTAAACGATCTGAGATTCGGAATCCGAATTCGATCGAGAGCTTTCTTGTTCTTTTATCTTTGCTTTAAGTTCGGTTATAGCTTCAATATCAGTCAATCTGGTTCCACCTGAACCTGAACCGGCCTGATCTGATTCGGTTATCTCGAGCTTCACGTTTTCCGGTTTAAATTCCTCGCTAGGAATAAACCGAACAACGGTTAAGCTTATACCAGGATGTTCCGCCATACGCACCGCAAAGGCTAAGGCCTCACGATCATCATTCCCTCCAAAAAACAGAACCGTTATAGCCAACGAGAAATCGCTAGACGCGACACGAGTCGTACCACCAAGCCCACGATCAACCAGAATCGCAACAGAACATGGAGATTCCTCCATAACCTTCTTGTTAATCCAACGGTAGTCGTTGCGAGTCGTCTCCCACGTCCTGTCCAGCCTAACGTGTTTGTGAAACGGAAGAATCACCATAGCGGCGCGTTTGCGTTCCGCGCTTTGGCATATATCCTCGTGTATAGTCGCCATTGCTGAGATCGCTGTCATGGGACGCACTGAGACGCGGCTGAGTCGCCGGAAAGCCTCGAATGCGACCACGACCATGTCGGAAGAAGAGCTATTCCCAGATTTGTCTTTGTTCCAGAAAGGAAGGCCGTTTCTCCTGACCTTGTGAGCCATTAGTATAGCAGATGATCTCTCGGAAAGCTCCATGAGATGCATCGCGTAGACGGATAGACTTTCTTTACGGTTCGTGCCTCGGGATGCTTCTATGAGATTGACGATCGTGGGAATGTTCATTATGCTCTGGAAACAGAACATAAGACGTAGCGGTTTGTTGGACTGGTTCGTTTCCTCGACCGTTCGGTTCTGGTAATCGCCTTTGGTTAAGGATTTACCCGGTTTGTACACCGCTAAAACTAGAGGAGTCGTCATGAATGTGGTGAAAATCGCCATTAGAACCATTATCGCAAAGACTTGATCATTCAAAACCTGCAAAGACACATCAAAAAATTAATAAAATGGGTATTATAAGTAAGTAGTCATATGGGAATATATGAATTTGGGATTTATGGGCTTACTCCTCTGTCTTTACCAATGTTGAGGACGATGAGCTCAACAAGGCCTTTCGTGTTCATCAAGAAACCAAGTGCTAAAGACTCGTCAAGCGGAACTTTGCAGTAAAGGGAAACGAGGACTGTACCGACGATTTTACCGAAACAAGCATTGAAAATAACCAAAACCAATAGTCCCCAAGACTGAGCTCCTTGTATCGTGGTCACATCTGTCTTCAAACCGCTCGAGACGAAGTAAAGCGGCAAGAAAAGACCTGACACTAGATCCTCAACTTTCTCAACCAGAGAATTGGCGAAATTGCCTTCTTTAGGGAAAATAACCCCAATCACAAACGCACCGAACAACGCGTGGATCCCAATCAAGTCCGTGACAAAGCTAGCAGCAAGAACAATACCTAACGTGAAACACACGTATTGTTCTTTCACTGGTTCTCCTTCAGGGCACTGTTTAGCAATCCACTTCATCCCCGGTTGCACGACGAAGATACAGAACACAACGAAACCGCAACCAGCTAGAAACACCCAAAGAGAAGTGAGCGGAGAGTTCCCTTCGCCGGATAGAGCCACCGCGAGAGCAAGTAGAATCCAAGCTGCCACGTCATTAACCGCAGCAGCCGACAAAGCGATCTTCCCTATATCAGTAGTCAGGAGCTTGATCTCAGCGAGTATTCGAGCCAAGACGGGAAAAGCTGTGATGGAGAGAGCAACGCCCATGAAGACGAGGAAAGGAGCTTTGCTGACGCCATCGGCTATGGAACTGCGGAGAGCGAACGAAGTTCCGATGCCGAAGATAAAAGGGAGAGTGATTCCGGCTAGAGCGATGGAGAGAGCTTTCTTTCCGGTTCGCTTGAGTGATTTAGGGTCGAGCTCGAGACCAACGAGGAAGAGGAAGAAGATGAGTCCTAAGTTTGCAAGTGTGTCTAAAACCGTTAGACTCTTTGGTGGAAAGACTGTGTTGAGAAACTTTGAGCTTTTCCCAAGAGCTGATGGTCCAAGTAATATTCCACCCTAAAAACCCCGATCACAAACAACATATAATTAATCACATTATATTTAGTTTACAAAAAAAAATAAAAATAAACAATGTATAATATTGTGTGTTTGCCTAGTAATCATTTATGACTAATCAATCTTAATGAAGTGATAAACAAACTTATGACAGCATCTGTTCCAACATTAAAGTGGAACGCGTGGAAAGTATATATAAAGATAAGGCAATAAACGGATATTATAAATATAATATGTGTGTGTTATATACACTCAAAGCTTAACGTATCAGCGAATTTTGTGGAAGAAAAATGAATATTCTGATGAAAATTCCTCGGAATATACGTCATTAAATATGCCCGACGACTAATTCAAGCGTATGATTGGTGTAGAGTCCTTAACAATAATGCTTATATTCAAATTTTAATTCTTAGATAACTGAATTATTGACAAAATTGGCAACCTCTTTGACTTTTAATTAGAACCCAAAAATGGATCGATCGAGATTAATAAACAAAGAAATAATTGGAGAGAAGATCAAAACAACGTACAACTATCTCGGCGATGACACGTGGTTGCCGGAGAGGACGGAGGAGAAAAGCAAGAAGACGAGTGAGAAGAAGAACGATACAGATCTGGAGTATCAGAAGAGGCAACGCGTGATTCAGAGGATTCTCTCCCTGAAAGACTCCATTAGAGGTCGCTTTCATTGCTCCTCCACATGTCGTCCCGTTTGTTCCCATGCCTTTTTAGATCTGACAAAAATTATTACGAATCAGTATCATTGTAAAACTGTCAATCTATATCACTAAATTTTCTTGCATTTTCCCAAGAAAATAAATATCAGATGAAGGCGATTAGGGATTTAATTTCAGGGGCGTTATCTAGGAACACAGAGTAAAATTATGGTTAGTCAAAAGAAGAAACCTAACAAACAAAGCGCAGATTACGATCAGTTTTTTCTCGATTGCGTAAATATACTCGGAAACCAAACAGGTCAGATCAATACACGAGATATATATATATATATCGATAGATACAGAGGCGATCGATACTCACGGATAAATATCTGGAAACGTAGATTATGCGACGAAGACGATTCTTCGTTTCTACTCGATTGATCTAAATGAAAATCGAATTTTGTGAATTGGGACTTTTCTGGGGATTTAAAACAGGAAACGTGAGGGACAAGTGGGAGTGAGAGGTGAATGGAGTATCTGGCCGTTATTTAGGGTCTTTATAGCCTACAGTCTATCGAAATACCGATAATACCCCTATTTGCGCGGGAGTTATTTAATCTTCTTCTTTTTTTATATAAATATCTCCAGGCTAGGGTTGGCAACAAATGTTGCTTTCTTAGATAATTTGGTGAAAAATGATTATAACTTATGCGTACTAGTTTTCGGCCCTGTTCGAAAAGTAGGCAGTGGAGGCCGCCTAGGCGCCGGTTATGCGCTAAGCAGTGGAGTTCCGCCGTAATTATACCAAAATCGGAGGAAAAATTAGAAAAAATTCGATATTTTTATTATATTTAGTTCGAAATACAAAGATGTATGTCAGATCTACCATTTTATCCTCAAACACAAGTTAATATGAGGTAAAACTGATGGAAAACTAGCTTAAAAAGCTCTTGGCGGCCATCTATTAGATTTGCATAAACCTAATTCGCGTCGGAGAAGATGATATAGCAATTTACTATTTTGCCCCTCAATATATTATTAATATATTCAATGAAAAAGAAGCAAAAAAACATAAATGGGGATTCGAACCCATCAACTTATAACAACACGCTTGGAGATTAACCACTGTGCTACGAAGATTCTTAGTATTTAGCTCGCTACTCTAAATATATAACTACTAAATTTGATAATTTTAAAATTAATTAAATATAATATTAAAAAACCTTTAAAAACTAATCTCCGATTAATTTCCGATTTTTCGGCTAGACGCTAGGCCCAACCGAGCGCCCGACTAGCGCCTAGCGCAACTTTGAACATTGGTTTTCGGTATGGGATATGTAAGTGGTACATCTATACTATTAAAAAAATATACATTTTGTGTCCAAATAGGAAAACCTTCATATTAGACTATTCTTTATTTGAATAACTATTATTTATGTTATCAAACATATATATTTGGTGCAGTTATTTTGTAGATAATTAAATTTGAAAAATGAAAAATCACACCTTGAAAAAATGCATTAAAATAAATATTCCATTAATGAGGTTTTAATAATATACTCAGCATAAAATATACATATTGGTTAATAATTTATTCGACGTGAATAACACTTTGGTTCATAAATTATAGATCGAGTGTTATTCATCACCATTAAGAATATCGGATCAATGTCATTCACTACCATTAATATACAGATCGTATACTAGATGTTTCATATGACTCAATGTCTATGTGAAGATACAGATTTTGATAGTAAAGCAAAAGCACTATAAGTAATTTAATAATACTAAAAGCTTCATATAGTATGTAACATACACGTTTCATAAAAAAATCTTTATAGAGACATTAATTGTTTCAATAATATATATTAGCAAATTTTTTTAATTCGAGATTTTCAATATCTTATCCCGCACAAGATTTTAATATCAAATCATACTAAAAATAAATCTTATCCAAGATCATAGAATATCCCTTAAATTTGTTACTATTGGCGTATAAAACTTATTTACACATGATTTGGACAATTTCTTTTGAATCAAATAAACATATAAAATCTAATTAGTATAAACTCAAATTATCAATTGTTGGTACAAACCTAATTAGTATAAAATCAAATATATAATATTAAAAGGCAAGCACTTTTGAGTCCAAACAAGAAAAAATCCATATAAAGCTATAATTTATATGGATAACTATATCAGTTGCCAAACATGGCATACTATATTAAATATTTTAGTTTTTAAATCATTAGTTTACAGAAAAAATTTCAATTTAAATTATGCAATTTATATTTATCATTTTGTTAAGATTTGATTTACCGCAAACATTTAGCATTCGTCCACTTTCTGGTTTGATAATACTGTATATAGATTTTTTTTTGTTGTTTATAAAAAAACTGAAATCTATCTAT
Source organism: Eutrema heterophyllum (assembly GCA_002933915.1). Lineage (NCBI taxonomy): Eukaryota > Viridiplantae > Streptophyta > Magnoliopsida > Brassicales > Brassicaceae > Eutrema > Eutrema heterophyllum. The sequence continues at coordinate 42,075 of PKMM01011740.1, read as the reverse complement.
GGTATAAAATATGGCTTTAATTGGTATAATATTTATGATGATTTGTATGTGTAAATAATATGATATTTTTGTTGATTATGTAAAATATTTATGATTATGCTTTATTCGCAAATTAATAACAAAACAGTGGGTTAAGAATCAAAATGGATAATTGAGGTATTAAAAATATAATAAAATATAGAACTCGAAATATGGATAACAAAACGGATCATATGGATAACAAAAACAAACAAAACGTTCGTCCAATAAAAACAAAATAACAAAAACAAATAAAAATTTGTTGCCCGCCCTCATTATGGATTAATTTTTTGCAAACTATATAATACATTCTATACCAAAAATAAAATTGTTAACACATCTCAAACTTTCACATCCACAAATATATTTTGTCTAAGAACCAGAACTAAGCATCAAAAAACAAAATTAAAAGTTACCCTCGTTATAAGGCGGATTAGAATAAAATTATGTCCACATAATGAACTCATGTTATAAAATTTTATTTTAATACATTAAATCTATAAAAAGAAATATTCTGTGCGGGCACGCGGGTGAGAATCTAGTTTGTTTTAAACATATACTATTTTTTTTTGTCAACCAAACTTTTGTTTTAAATATATTGTTTGAACATTATCTTTTTGATATATTGTTGTATGTATATAAATAGGGTTAAGTATTTTTTAATTATATTTATAAATAAACATCTATATATATATGTGAAAATAGAACTAAAAATATAAATATATTCTATTATATTTAGATTAGTTTTCATTACTTTATATCAATATCAGTTTTAGCTTTTATATTTACATAGTAGATGTATGCACGAAAAAATCGGGAATTAAGAGCATTTTAGTATATAAAATTCTAACTGTAATTCGTCTTCTCCAACAATTGGAAATTCACTCCCACCATTTACATAAAACTGAAGTGATGAATATAATTTCTCTCAAAAAAAAATGATGAATATAATATCAAAGGAATTTGATATCGACATATTTCAAAATATAATATAATAACAAAAAATGAAAGCTTAATTAGACACTACTAAAATAAAGTTCTATGTTATTCTATATTATTAATATATAACACTACAAACTATCAAGTGAAATAACACATAAATTTTGCAGGATAGTCATATAGGAAAAATTGCAAGTCTTATTTGTATACTTGCCACTTGTAAGATAAGCCAATATTACAGTCTTTTTATATTTTGGCGTTCATATTTCAGAGCCACCTACAGAAGAAAATAAATAAAAAAATATTCATTAGTCTTCTTTGTACATAGATAGATCTCAGATTTTTTAGCCTCTCTCCTATCGTCACCATTAAACACTTTTTTTGAAAAAAGAAAATTTAATTATAATTAATTTTCATTAAAGGAGGAAAATACAAAATTCACAAGAATAAATTGGCTAAATCGTATGCCAATAATGGGCTAATTAAGTCTTCAAGAAATAGTATCAATGGTCTTTATTGGTGGTTTACCATTGACCATGTCATTTTATATTGGAGATAATGCCTATTTGATCTAGGATTTCTTGAAAGTAAATGACTGTGATCACTTTAAGAAGTCTTATTAGAACTGGTTAAAACTTACCCAAAACGGATAATTGGCGAATCGCTGAATATAAGCGAAATTAGCAATCGAGAGACGAGTATCATCACCCATTAATTAAACACCTTTTTATCAACGTAAAGTTGACCAAAGCTTCTTGCTCTAGATTTTCTCTTGCTCTTAAACACAGAAGGATTTATATTATCTCTCGTACATGAACAAAAAGTAATTAATTATGACTAAACTCTCAAAATAAAAAACCAACCACCATTATTTTATATACATAATACATATCTCAATTAAAGTAAAGTAAATGGAATTAAGGTCTATGTACGTAGATTGTAGCACAAGTGAATGACTAGTAAGACACTTAGTTTCAAAGATTATGTCTCAGAAAGAAATGACTAGTTCAACCTGTCATATGGGGGTTACAAAGCGTGAATTATGTCACAGTGCCGTCCCTATCATTTTACAAATTTGTGTAAATGTGGCCTTTATACTTATATTTTACAATATATTATTTTTATGTATTTGTGATAAACAAAATACAAAACTAGATGGAATGCACTATTAGTTAAGTAAGCTAATTTACAAACTATTAAAAAAACTGAAAAAGAATAAACTTTAGATGAAGAAAAAAAATAAAAAAAATAAAATGTCAAAATACTAATAGGTACTACATGAGATTTGAAACTAGGGTGAAAATTACCAAAAGTTTTTAAGAGGAATATTGCTATAGACCATTATCAGTTTCATGTAGGTGACCTCAATTTTTATTAATTATTAGATGGTCTAAAACTAATGCTTTCTTTACTTTATAAAAAGGACGGATCTGCATGTTCATATCCAAATTCGAATAACACTCACCGTTGGAATTAATTATATGTATCACATGAAATAGTGAATCTATTATCGTATCTCCTAATAATATCCATGTAATTGGGATCTGAATCGGTTTTAGAATGATTATATTGGTTTGGAATCGATGTAACCGGATTGAAGGTCTCCAAGTTAGATTCGTGTATTTCTTTGTACTTTTAATGTATAATTTTTTAACATGTCTTTAGTACGTATGAAAAACCTCTTTAAGTAATAGTATTTTTTTTTGTCAAACTGAAATTAGACTAATTTTCACTAAAGAAGAAAAATACAAGATTCACTATAAATAAATTAGCTAAATCGTGTGCTAAACAATTGGCTAATCTCTGAATATAACTAATGACAATAGAAGTGAAACTAGCAATCGAGAGACGAGTATCAAGGAGAAAAGCAGATGAGCGTTAGGGTTTTCTCTTTGGTTTTCGGGTTTATGAACTTATGAGATTTTTTAAATATTTTTTTTCCATAATTCAACCGCGATATAATAGTGTATATATACTATTTTTTCAATTAAATACATTCTGTCATTATTGAATCGGAATGGTAACATATCAATAACACTAATACTAACCACGAGACTACATGATTATATATACTCTTATATATTATGAAAGGAAAAAAATTGTTATAATATTATATCAGAACAAATTATCCGTCCGATAACTTAATTAAATAATTTCAATGATACTTTCAATGTCAGATTGCAAATTAAAAGTATTATCGTTTAATAAGGTAATGTCAATGCTCGGTTGGTTGAAAACATATAAAAATGTTCGTTGGTTAGTGGATCACTTAGAAAATTTAATAATTTAAACAGAAATAACGATAATATTACATAAACTACTATCAAATTATTGTCAGTTCTCATATATAACTATATAATATTACTCTATTTATTCTCTATGTAAAATGTTTTAGGACTTTCTTTTAATTCATTTTATTTGAATTTTTCAAGTTCTTATAAAAATGTTAAATCTAATTTAATATTTTACGACCACTTATATTCTGGAGTATTTTTTTTATTGGTTGATTTATTTTTAGTTAGATATTAAATGATGTTTTTAATGTAAAAATATCAAAAAGAAATAAAATTTTATGTATTTTTTAAACATCATAGTTTTAACTTAAAAATCTTATACAATAGAGCGTATTGATTAATGTTAAATATATATACATATTATCATCATAAACCTTGAGCTGTCGAAGAGTTTGGGATATTCTTGAATTTTAGCTATGACTCATGAATATGTAAGAATCAACAAGCCATTAAGTATGTTTAAATGTTTGAATTTATAGATAATGGCATACAAAGTAATACAAAACGTTTGTGCGTTTAATGTATAAAATAGAGAAATCGTGCGTGGTACCATATATACTCTGATCTCGCTTTGTTTGTACAGTGTACAGTGTACAGTGCACACCTGTACGTATCATGTCTGTCATGTTTTTTTTTTTTTTTTTTTGACAAAAATTATGTCTGTCATGTTGAAACGGTAAACCTCTCAAAATTTGGATAAGACTTGTTTTCTAATTGGAATCAGAAACAGCTATAATATAATTAAGATATTACTAGCTAGTCGGCAAATTACAAAAGACAAATAGTAATAGAGTTCCGGACACGTGGGAGAAAATAAGATACCACGACACGTGGAACCGTACTAAAAGTTTATTTCATTGTTAGATTTTTAAACAACTTTCATTAATAGAATATGGCCATTTCGTGGAGACGTAAAATGAGGTTCGTTTAAGTGCATTAAACGATCCAACCAAATGAATTGTTCAGATGAATTTTAAAAACTCATCCAAAAAAATTGAAAAAATTTGGATGAATTTTAGAGAACCATCCAGATAAAACAGGTTCATCCAAAAATTTGAAATAACAAAAATAACTATATCTAAATAAAAAATAAAAAATAAAAAATAAAAAATAATCG
>PKMM01011740.1:20394-36380 GCA_002933915.1 Eutrema heterophyllum | reverse complement strand
ATATATATATATATATATATACCTTGTTAGATTTATTTTTTTTAGTCCTATAAATGGCTTTCATCCGACAGAGTCAACCAATACCTTGATGATAAAATCTTAAGCCGACTTAGTTATCAAATATTAAACTAAATCACAATTCGTTTTAACTTTCAATTTAAGTCTTAGGATTATCCGATGTATAGCATTATTCAACTGGTTCGATCGTGAGAAAGATAAAGTAGTTCATTTTTCATTTTCTCTAGTTCTGCTGTGGAAAAATTATGCCAACTCAATCCAATTTTTCCCGAAATTCTCCTTTTTTCTGTTAATAATATATGTATTATATTATATACAGCACAATCAAATTTGGCAACAATAACAGAAACTAGCGACTTTTGAGTAAATTTGATACCGATAAGGCGATGACGAAGTATTTATCAATCATTGTACGTTAAATAATGAATTTGAAAGAAGAAATGTATATGAATCGTCATAGTGGATCATACATACATAGACTTTTCTCCAATTCATGTTAGGTAATCATGCATGACGTAGTTATACAAGATTTTTTTTGGGGAATTTCAACTGGGCCTACCTAAGAAACCCATTCTTATCCCACATATGATGCACATAGCTAGATTGCGGGTTCAGTTCATTGGTGTTTAGTAGTAGAGTAACACAAATAGAAGAAGAAGAAGAAGAAATACCAAAAAGAGATTGAATTAAAAGGTAAAAAATTTACTTTGGAGTTTGTACTATATATGTGTATATATATAATACTCTCCTTTGTATCTTTTCAATCTTAAATAAGCAGTCAGATGTTAAAAAAAATAAATATATATATATATAATAATACTCTCCTTTTATTCTTCTTTTTCGTTTTCCAGCAAAACTATGGTGAACTTTTGTTCTTTTACTTTTCATCTGATTGGTAAAAAATTTAATAATAAGGGCATTTCCAATGATAGTTTCTTAAGAGTTTCTTAACAAGTTTCTTAAGAGTTTCTTAACATAAAACTATTAAAATTAAATCAAAAATAATTAATAAGCTAAGAATCGGTTCTTACCTAAGAGATTTAAGATTTTCTAAGAATCCCTAATGCGTCAGTTTTTCGTTGGCTGAGACATTAAAAAAGAAAAATAAGAAAAAAAACAAAACATTATTTTCTCCGTCTCAATCACTTTTCTCTCTTCTCTCGACTCTCTTCCTCTCGATTCTCTTCTCTCCAATCTCTGCTCCAACTCACCAAATCATCACAGAATGGGTTCAATTTTCCAATTGATAGAAGATTTGAGTCGACAGATTGATCAATGGAGCTTCACCCACATCGACGGCACCGCCAACGGTTGAGCTCGGCGGTTTCGTCGAGATTCTTCTCCCGGCGACAAGGAAGGAGCTGGTTAAGCACGAGGCTTGCGGTATCAAAGGTGTGTATCTCTGATCTAACACCTTTTGATTGATTTAGATTAGGAGAAGCTTGAATATCTGATTTAGATTATGCTAAGCATGAATCTGTGATTAAATTTTAATTAGTTTCTGATTTAGATTTAAACTGATTTAGATTAGTTTGTAAATTTATTTAAATTGAATCTCTGATTTCGATATGTTAAGCTTGAACTCTCCGATTTAGGTTGTGTTAATAATTTATTGATTTAGATTAGGTGAACATGATGAAATGCTTTTAATTGATTTGATTGTCTACTTCAAACTTGAAGACAACGATTAGGTGATTGTCTAGTTAGTGTTTATCATAGATGCTTGGTAGTTGCCATTCATTGCAAAGTGTTCTGTCACTTTGCTTTGAATTAAACTCTTGAAGACTTTAACACCTAACCTCACCTCTAGTTATATATTAACTAGAGGCTTCAGCTTAACCTCACCTAAACACACTTCAACCGAGACCATTTGTCTTTTCCTTCTTCCTTCTCTTTAAACTCTTCCTTCTTCCTTTTCTCTTCTTTCTCCTTTCAACACCTAATCTATGGATCCATATAGTCATGATTCTGGTTTTGTGAACCTCTTAACTAGTCAACAATCAAACCATCCTCTTGAAACCAATCTCTATGATGATGATCTTTAGTAACGATGATCCAAGCTTATCTCAAAATAAACCTAAGGAGCGTAGAGAAAGAAGGAAATGGTCACAGATTGAAGACGTGGTGCTCATCAGTGCTTGGCTCAACACTAGTAAGGATGCTATTATTGGGAATGAGCAAACATGCAATGCGTTTTGGTCACGCATTGCCGCTTATTATGGTGCAAGCCTTAAGCTAGCTGGTTTGGAAAAGAGAGAGCCAACACACTGCAAGCAGAGGTGGCAGAAGATCAACGATCAAGTATGCAAGTTTGTAGGTTCTTTTGAGGCTGCAACAAAACAGAAATCCAGTGGGCATAATGAGGATGATGTCGTCAAGCTGGCTTATCAGATCTTCTTCAATGATTACAAGATGAAGTTCACACTTGAGCATGCTTGGAGAGATAGGCATGATCAGAAATGGTGTGGATCTTCACAGTCATCAAAGAGAAGGAAGTTTGATGAGCACTCTGCACAGTCATCAAGCTCTGTGCCACTAAGCCATGAAGAGGATCAAGCTCGTCCTCCTGGTGTTAAGGCATCAAAAGCCAAAGGTAAAAAATCTGTGAGCAAGGCAACAACTGTGGAAAAAGAAGGCAAGGCTCTATTGGAGTTTCAGAGAATGTGGGAGATTAAGCAGAAAGATTTAACAATGAAAGAGAGGCTCTCTAAGAACAAGCTGTTGGACAGTCTCATTGCTAAAACAGAGCTACTTTCTGAAATGGAAGTAGCTCTTAAGGACAAACTAATAACTGACATGTTGTCAAACTCTTGAATTCAATTCACTGTCATAATACTTTGTCTTTGTGTAATGTCTTAATGTAACTTTTAATTAATGTTTGCTTCAGTTCTTGTTTGTATAATTAAGTTTGTAGCATCAACACAATTTGGTGTGTTGATTTGTTGTGTTGTTTATGTTTTTAATCTGCTTCTGGTTTCTCAAATGTAAAACTCCGTTGGTTAATGTAAAACTCTGTTGGTTTATAAAGTTTAATCAAATATTTTTTTACAAGTTTATCAAGTTTATGAAGTTTAATCCAGTTTTTTCATCAACTTTATAAACTGAAACAGTTAAGAAATGCAATTAGGTGAATGCATGACTTTTTATTTGATCAAATCTACAATTTAAATTTTAAGAACCTCATTAGAAGTTCTAACCATTGGAGCAAATTTTTCCTAAGAACCCCTAAAAGTTTCTTAACTTTTGCTTTTGCAATATTTTGATTATAAATATTGTTAAGAACCCTAAGAGTTTCTTAACCATTGGAGGTGCTCTAAGTTTTATTCTACTTTTTTCTTTAATTAAAAAAAAGGTGGCCCTTTGTAAACAACAAATTTCGTTGTAAAAAAAAAAAGACAGCAAATTATACTTATTCTTTAAAAAAATATTATTCCAATCAATTTGTTAAAAATTGATAAAAAGGGGAAAAATAGTAACATAACACCCACAAAAAAAAAATACGTAGAGTTTTAGAAAATAATTTAACAAAACGATATATTTTAAAAAAAAAAAAATTTGTAGATTTTAGATAGACAATTATATGATACAAACTAATTTTTTTAATTAGAACACAATATTTTAAAGAAAAATATGAATTTTGTGACCTAAAACTATTAATTTAAAACAAAATATGTCCCATAAAAAAATTAAAAAGTTGATGATCCTAGACCATGACCTAGCCGACTTCTCTATGAGTCTGATCACACTCTACATGAATGTGTTGTCTTTCAACAAGTTCATGAACAACCTATTTCTGTTGTCTCATACTCCCTAAAACAGGTGGTTTTTTCTATTATAACATCAATCATTATTTTCTAGAGAAATACTCTAAAATAACACAATTAATACATTTAGCTATTTACATATAACATAAGGATAACGAAAACTACATACACATCAGAAGATTCAACCTTTAAACTATGAAACTTCTAATAAAATGCGTCTATCAACCTACAAAAAAAATGGACACTTTTAAAAATGAAGACATCTAAACTTATAAAATTTTAACTATGTCTTGCTTAAAAAGTCTTCTAGATTTATTCTATTATAATGTCAATTATTGAAATGAATTGTTATCAATAAATGTACGATCGATCTCAGATTTGTAGATGTAGTTGACACTTAACATTACCACCCATTATAATCAATACTTAATTACGTGTTGACAGAACAAATGCTGTTGTGTTGACCTCCTCGTTTCTATTGGAACTTTCTCCTGGTTAAAGTGGATCCGAGAACTTTAGGCACAGTCCCCTATGTGACTATGTCTCTCCACTAGAATAAAATCCATCCCATACAAACACAACTTCGTACTCATGGAGCCAGACTTTTAACTCTTTTGGAGGAGTCTACACAACACTACCCCAAAAACTACGTATTCGTAACAATATTGACCCATAATTAACAGTGAATCTGCGTATTCGTTGTATCTTGTCCTAAAATTGCTCAATTACTTATATTCATTAACCAGTTGAAAGTAATTAAATGACACGTACTAGTTTACGAGTTCTTTAAATTTTCGATGTGAGAACTCAAGTACGAATAGAAGAAATATAAGACGAATGTGAATATAGTAAGAAGAAAGATCAGAGAATTGACTCTACGTCTCTCTAGTTCGAGGTTGAAAACTGTTGGGATATCAATAGCTCGTAAAACCTCTCTCTCTCTCTCTAGCTCGTAAAAGAGTTCATTGCCTCTGATATTAGAGTATCTCCATTGGGAGATTCTCACTTGGGTATCTAGAATTATAATATTAGATGGTATCTCAAATAATAAAATATTAGATGGTATCTCAAATAGTTGAGATATCCATCTAATATTTTATTATTATTATTTTTTTTTATTTTATATGTCAGTGAGAACTTTATTGATGGAAGTGCTCTAATAGTCTAACGGCTAATAAACCAAAACTGCTTCTTCTAGGTGAAAATAGAACCATGTCTTTATTTAAAGAGAATAACAAACAAAAAACATTTCACTTAAAACTCTAGTATTAATGTTTTGTATTTTTCATATTAATTAATAGAAAGTTTTGAAATATATACCTATATTATGTATATATGTTTTTAAGAACTCTTTCGATGTACTTAACAATTACAAAATGCAAATAAAAATATAAATTTATGATATAACATACGGATCGAAGCAAAATATTCGAACTTTCTAAAACCAGTATTTATGATTTGTTCGGTTTTGAACTTATAGTGTAGTCTACTATTCGATTATTCGATTTCCTTTGAACCATTACAAATACTTATATTTTTCGAATTGTACACCGAATCAAAACGGCTCTAACGGAAAAATTGCCCGGCTCTAGTCCGACCAGTCTAATCCGTTGGCAAGACGACTAGAAAGTGCATGGGCTTTCACTTGCATACTTGGCAGCCCAATTAATTTATTTGATAATGGGCCTAACTTGTGAAGAATATATTGGAGTTTCATCAGGCCCAAGTTATTGTAGAAAATCTTCTGATCTCTTTTCTTCTGTATTCAACAATGATCTAAAACGTTCCTTAAACATCAATCTCTCGTCTTCTCTCTCTCCAATTTCGCCGAAGCAGGTATATTTCTTCTCTCTACCCTAGATTCTGGGATTGCTTATATCAATCGAGGGAGTTTTTACAATTCTTTAGGCTGTTTCCAGAATGTTTAAGATTATATGGAAAAGTTTCGCTGAGTTCTTGATGGATTGTTCACATTTTCAACCAGTTTGTACTATTTGGGATTCTAGATCTCATTTTGATTCCAATCTCGAATAGAAAAAATATTAATTGTTGTGATTATGAATGCTGAATTGCGGTTATGGAATTTGGTTGACAGATCCTGATTTGACTCTTTCGAACAATTCGTGAAACTGTGATTTGATCGTTAAAAAAATTATCGATTTACTGAGCAAAAGGGTGATAGCATCTCATGCTCGATCCGATCACCGTTTTAGATTCATGTGTTTGTGTAGTTTTTTTTTTAAGACAAGGCATAAACTTTGTTGAAAAAGTTTGCATTTTTTTATTTTCAGGGTCCGATTTCTCACATAATTTTATGGAAATTCACAGACCTTAATCCGATGATTTGTGCTCTTCTTGACAAACAGTTTTTGAGGTTTTGAAGAAAACATGGAATCAACCAGTAATCATGGAGGGATCCAGCAACTGCTTGCTGCTGAACACGAAGCTCAACAAATTGTCAATGCCGCTAGGACCGGTAATTACATGCTCTACTTCTTATTCTCTGATATATCTGAAACTCTAGAATCGCTCTTGCATCTGATTGCTTTACTACTCATCGTTACATGTTCTTGTATATCTTTCGGTTTCTACACGTATGTCTTGATGCAAAGAGCCAGAGTTCTTCATGTATGGTGAATGCGCTAAACGCATCAAACCGTAATGATTTAGTGTTAGAATCAATCTCTATCATTTGATTAGAACTTAGAGCTTATTGTGGATTTAATTAACATAATTCGAGGAATTTTACCAATTGGCAGTAAGTGAGTTACAGAATTGCAACTTGTTTTTGGTTATCAGCAAAAATAGCAAGACTGAAGCAAGCCAAGGAAGAGGCTGAAACAGAGATTGCTGAGCACAAAACCAGTACAGAGCATGGATTCCAGAGGAAACTTGAAGAGGTAAACTTACAACAACAACAACAACAAATGATTCTTTTATACATCCTTGTCCTTTTAGACACTTGTTATTGATGAGAAAACTTGACTGCCAAAACAGACCAGTGGAGATTCAGGTGCAAACGTGAAGAGGCTTGAGCAAGAGACTGATGCCAAAATCGAGCAATTGAAGAACGAAGCTTCAAGAATTTCTAAAGATGTTGTGGAAATGCTTCTGAAACATGTGACCACAGTGAAGAACTGAGATCACAAGCAAACCATCGACTGTAAAATGGTGTGAAGTGTTATTTTGAGTGGATTCCTTCTTTCGCAATTCGGAATTTGAACTGTTTTTATTGATTTTTCGATTTGTGCCTTGAGTTATTATTGTATTCATCTCTCCAGGATATGGTTAGGACTTTTGTGTTTGTAATAAAATTCAGAACAGAGGAACCCATTGGATTCTGTTTCATCAAGAAGGTTGTAAGAATAAATCGCATAGAGGGCCCGACCTAACAGGGAATCGGAGCATGAATCCTTCAGAATTTTTAGATATGTGTGTATGTTTTGCCTTCGTGATCGCATTACCCAAAATTAACCAGACATGATGGATATGAGCGAGGGCACCAGTCAATTAGATTTGATCCGTGATAAAGGCAATGCTAGAGGATTCCGCATAAAGCCTACGCAAAATCCGACGACAATGATCGGAATAAAAGAGAGAATTCTCTATGTTTTCTCATGGGGTTGGAGAACCTTTATAGTTTATACATGGATTCTCCAACTTAGGTGCAAAACAAAGAATCAAATGAAGAAAAACAATAACAAAGCCGCTCGATAAAATCTATACTATAAAAACAGAAACATTTTTGGAATCTGTTTTCAAACACCTTTTATATGTACACCGTTCGATAAAATCTATAAGTAAATTGAACTTGTTGCCAAATATGTACTAAATTTGTTGCCAAACATTTTTTAAATCTATTATAAACTTAAAAATTACAAATTAAACATATTTGAATCAATAACACTTAAATTAGTTTTTATTTTTCCTTTTACATTTAATATATTATAAAAAAAATTATTCTGTGCGGACGCGCGGATTTAAAATCTAGTAAAATAGAAAAATTGAAGTAAAGTAAAGACAAAATTCATGCAAGTTGGAATGAGAACCGTCGGATGTTTTGCAATTTCTCTTGGTGGTGCATTTGGAAAGTCGTCTAAGAAAAGATCGATGAACCAAATAAGGCATGTGGCTTCTAGAAAATGGAGAATTGAGATGATCCATAATGGGTGAAGGACCACAAAAATGAATAAAATTGGGGTGAAAGGTAATTATAGACGGTGGAGATGTTGATGAACAATTGATCAACAATAGGGTGGAGCGTTCATTTACAAATATTGTAACTTTTAACAATGGAATTTAGAAGTTTTTTTACTGAATTAAATGGCATATCATTTGTCATTTTAAGACCAAACTAGATTCTAACATGCATGTCGTACAGGGTATTTTTTTATAGATTTAATATATTAAAATATATTTTTTTAATATAAATATTTTTTTGATTTATGTTAAAATAAAAAAATTTAGCTGAATTTAAACGTTTAGTATTTCTAACTTAAAATTTCTATAAATCTACTATGATTTAATATTTTCTGAGATTTTTTATTTTTTATTTTTTCTGATTTTTTATATTATCTACAAAATAATTGATATTTGACAACATATTTAATTAATTCAGATAAATTATAAAAATATCATTAATGATCATCAATAGAACTTTTTTGGACACAAAAGTGTTCTCTTTTTGCTAGTACAACAGATGTTAGTGAATTATAGAGACTATAGTAATATAAGCCACCAAAAAAAGGACTATTAAGTACTTTATAGTTCATAGGTATAAAAGTTTGTAGACGAGAAAATACTCGGTCTAAGCCTCTACACATTAGATAATTGCCAGTTTTCTACATTATCTTTAATTGTATCCCATATAAATATAAATATATAGGTAATCAAATAGAGAATTTTCCTTCTTTTTTTTTCTACAAAATTTACCTAAAAAGTTCAAAATGTGAAGCTTATAAAAACCCATCACTACTTTTGCATACTTGTAACCATTGTGTATATCCTCGCATCCATCATCCATTTTCTACGCCACTCTGTCTCTCTCCATCACATCTTCTTTTGTTCAAACTCTTTATCTCTCTCATCAAATCACTCCATACAGTACATGCATACATACATACCATCGTCTCCCCCTATCTCCCAAATCATCCATTTTCTTTGGTTCCAAACTCTCTTATCTCTCTCATTCTCCATCGTACATACCATACATACGAATTATTGTTGTCAAAAGATCCATTTAGAATTGCTTTTAACTTAAGATGAGATCTAGGGTTACTTTCTTTTCTTTCAAATCTTGCTGCATATTCTTCAAAATCATGCTTTCTCGCTTGCTAGGGTTCTAGATTCATGCATATATAGAGTACATACACACACAAATACACACTCGGATACTAATACGTACATGCAATCTATACTGAGAACAGCATCTGCATCTGTAATCACTCTTTTTGAGTTGATATGGTAGGAATATATATATATAGAGCGAGAGCTTCCTTGAGTCCATTCACAGGTCGTGATATGATCGAATTAGCTTCCGACTCATTCATCCAAATACCGAGTAAACAAAATCCGAATTTGACTCGTTAAATGAATGAATGAAGCGGTAGACAAATTGGGTCATTGATTCTCTCTGATTGGACTGAAGGGAGCTCCCTCTCTTTTTTTGGTATTCCAATTTTTTTTTTGTTACAGTTTTGGAATTCCAGTTTTCTTGATTAATCTTGAATTTCCAATCTGCCCTGCATAAAAACATATCTGACTTACGAACTATACCTATAGTCATAGAGACATAATCATTCGTATGTATATGTTTGATAAAATTAACATTATCTATCTTGGGTTTCTACTCTATATTTCAGACATCGTCTTGAATACGTGAAGAACATGACCAAATCGTGGAATTTAAATCGGTATCTCTAACTCTCTATTGGCGGATTTAATCTTTTAATTATCTCCCGCCGGTTAATTAATCATCTTTTTAGGTTAACCATATTTAGTTTGATAAACCCTAACGAGCAAATTAGGTTTTCCTTTTTCTAATCTACGACCATTTATTTAACAGATAGATATAATAACCTTTGTGCATTCATCATATACAAGTTTTTTTTTTCATTTTTATTTGAATCTCCCTCTCTCTCATAGTTAACTCTCTGTTCTCTGGGAATTTGCGGTTGCAATTTACAAGTAGGGTTTTGTCTATTAGTTAGATGGCTAGGGTTTAGTGTTATTGAAAATAATTTGTAAAAAAGTAAGAAAAAGGGTAAAGCTTGACGACAAACTTATTAGCTTTGTTTTCTCTTGGGGCTCGAAGAGTTAATACAAGTTCCCATCAACAAGTTCCCATAATTTTCATTTATTTTACACTTCCCAATTATGGTCTTCTTTTAATGACATTCTTTAGCCTTTTTATATTTTTGGCATTTAGATTTTTATATTTTTAAAGTGCTTCGGTTTCTGCTGTTCTAGCCTTTGGAAGTTGAAATGACTTTTTACCTCCATTGCGTATGTGCAAATATATTTTCGTTATTCATTCTTAATTACATGACACTTGATTATATTATTGAAAATCGCAGTCAGAACTGAAGGTTTATATTTGCAACAATTATTGATGGTAATTAAAACCGTGTCAGTGGAGTCACGTAACGAATTGTATTAACATCTTTTTATCAATTGAATTCACAATTATTATTACGAACAATTCTTCCTATGGTCACATGTTACATTGACATTTACATGTCCATGTCGGTCTGAGTTTTCTGTCACACTTCACTTCTTTTAGCATTTTGTTTTTTTTTTTTTATATATTTGAACCAGCAATAATTGAATTTTATCAAATCAATCAATTCATCATTTTCTAATGATATTTTTTTTTGTCAACATTAACTTATAATGTTATACCTCTGGTACTATTTTTCTTCGTTTTTATCTCTCTTTACTACGGGTTCTCCATTCATCTTTTTTGGTTTTTTATTTTCCATGATTAAATGTAACTTTTATATTCCATATTTAAAATAGATATATATGACACGATGGTTTTTTTTGTTTATTTGGATATGATATGATGTTAACTTTCATCAGTGGAAAAAGGTATGTATATATTCCTTTTTCTAATATGAAAAAAAAATGATTCAAACACATTGTTTGGCCCTTCCAAACTATGTCTAAACATCAAGTACGATGTCTTAAACCAAGAATAGAAACAAATTTTAGAATTTTTAACCAAGTGAAAAAAATTTTAACCAAGTGAGAAAAAGTAATTAGTAAGTTTTTTTATTTATTTCTGGAGACTGTTTAAGATGCCAAAGACACGAACCCATAGTTCGACAAGATTCGCCGGAAAAACTGACGTGGAACGAGATTTCTTTGGTGGACGTCGGACCATTAGGGTTTTGCTCGTGGAGTGTAGAAATGACCCCTATTGATATGTGTTATGTGTTACTGTGTATGTAATTAAATCAGTGTCATTTTTTCAGATATCTGTAACGATTGAGGATTGGTATGAAAGGGTTTCTTGCAAATTAACCATTGTTAAATGTTTGGGATGGTGTATAGCTCTATCATAATATCTAATACCTAGTGATATAAAACATGTTTCCGTGTTGGAAATTATAGACAGATTTAGGTAACCCTTTTGCAACCCAAAACACATTTAAGTAACGCTTTCAGAGATTTGTATTCTAGTTTAATGTTGTGTACACGCAATAACCGATCATTTCTTCAAGAGGTATAGACATCATCATTTCAATTTAACCGATAATTGGGACATTGGCTGGGGAGACATTCTAATAAAAATCAATTGCATAACGATGATACGATGAAACAAGAAGTCCCTTATGGAAATTTAGTTTGATCTTTGAAAAATATTGGTTTCAAGTAACTATGTTGGCAAATTAAAAAATTACTACTAGCAAAAGGCCGATTTAACGTTTCCCGAAGTCTAACGCAAGATTAAAATATTATGCTTTTTAGTAAAAAAAAAATTGTAGAAAAAGATTCAAAAAAAGTTTACTAAAAAATTGTCTTGAAGCTATGAAACCCAAAGTCATGTCTTCATCTGCGTACGTTTCGAACTAAGCATGTTTTAGCATGAATTTAATCGTTAAAATTCCTTAAAATATTTGATTGTTTAGTGATGGTTTTGACGATTTTTTTCTTCTACATGAATACTACACCAACAACTTCATTCACGTGACAAACTTGACCCCAAATCAAACTTACTTGACCCGACCTGTATGGCCACTACGCAACACGCGAATTGATGAATTTGAATTATTATAAATATGAGATCGTAACTTCTTAAAAGAAATATGGGGAATATCATCACATCAGGATTCTCGGTGGAGAGCCAAAAGTGAAAATAATAGTAATAATGAATATTACTTGCAAAAATAAACCTGCTAGCTTTGATTTTGTGTCACAACTTTAACAAAAACAAAAATTAGTCTAATCAAACTTTTTTCTCATCTGTCCATCGGCACATCTAGTCTCATGCCACTCTTTTCTTCTCCTTCCATCATTTCTTATAGTACGATTTTTTGTTTGTTCTTTCAATTAGATTTTTTTTTCTTCAAATTTACCATATAAAGTATGATTGGTAATCTACGAACGTGGTTGGAAACCAACCGTTCATACTGTTGCCAATTGGTGTAACTGTTGGTCTGGATAATTTGGAGGATTGGTTAAAGAGAACAGCGGTAGAATCATGCTTTTTGATAATGAATGTGATTTAATTGATAACTCTTATTTTCGCGACTGACAAGGTTTTTGTTGCCAAACATAAAACCAGTCTAAAATGGCAAAAATTTAAGCACAAAGATATCAACAATTGACCATAACATGTATTATGTGGCTTGTGTTAATGTGGATGTGTCACAAATTCACAATCCAAATTTATATCTACATAATGTATATCATTGAAAGAAATATTAATAATTTAACGGAATATATAAGAAAGCCGATGATAGAGATAAACGAAGTCATCTTTTAAAAATATATTTCTAACAAACTTTTAAAATTATGTTTTTTGTTTTCTTTTCCAACACTTTTAAATTTTTTATATATCAAGCTAGAAACAGCTAAAATATCGCTAATTCTAATCATTTATTTAATTACTAACTCTTATCGTATCATTAATTTTACTATTTTATATATATATAGATATATATGTCTTTAATCATTTTTATTATTATTATTAGAAAGTTATGGGCCGAAATCCGTAATACTCTATGCCCAAAACCACATAATGTAATATTAGTTTTGTCTCAAGCATCATTCGATCATGAGCTCTAAACTTTGTCTAAATTACTTTTCTAGGTGAGCTAAAAACATTTAGGGGGTGTATTCAATCTAGCATTTGGAGTGATTTATATTAAAATCACAAATTTTATGTTATTCAAACATGGATTTTAAAATTCCATGTTATTGAACTAATGATTTGTAAATGAACCTTCAAATCCATTGTTATTGTAAATATTTTAATTAGTGGATTTTAAAAGATTTTTAGTGATTTAAAAATGTTTTGGTGAAATTTTTTAGTTAAAAAAATAAAAATCTAAATCTCATGGTTTTAGATGAGATTTCATAGAATTTTAAAATCAAATCATAACAACTTACCTAATTCTTTCAAATCATATAAAAACTCACTAAAATTTAAATCTTTTCAAATCCTTTTGAATATTAGATTGAATACACCATTTAGTTCATCATTTTTAATTAGGATACAAAAACATATATTTACTACTCAAACCTAGTCAACCATTTTTTATTAGGATACAAAAACATATATTTACTACTCAAACCTAGTCAACCAAGTGCATGTACCAGTAATCTTGGTACATATAGAATTACTTGGAGTCAGAAACGTTAAATATGCTATGTTTATCTAAACTATCGATATAAAATAAGAGTATTATAAAACATAGAAGTTAATTATGACATTTATAAGGTAATTGAAAGAGAGACAAAAGGATTCTAATGCCTTTGTTGGTCATATAGGGTTGTCCCATGATTTGACTCTGTCCTTCTACAGCTGTCTTAATTTTATCTTCTGCAATTTATATATCTCCTAATTTTCTATTCTTTCAAAATAAATAAATATGTATATTTAATTGATATAAAACAAAAGTGGGAAACAAAACTGCAGAGATTCCATGGGTCTCTTGTTACTTGCTTCAGTCCTCTTGTAGTCTTCTCATCATCATTTCAGTTCGTGTCACAGAAAAGGAAAAAAAAATATATATATATATATATATATATATATATATAATTCCTGGAAAAAACAGTCTGTTTTTTTTTAGTTTATAAAACTCACTGACACCATGAAAGTTCAATGGTAAAATTATTGGTTTGAAAATGTTATCAAGGGTTATTTGTTATATGGCATTTAAATAACAAAAAAAAATTGACTTATGAAGTTCCACTCGATCTTTCATTTCATGATAGCAATGATTTCTTCTGTTAAAATTATTTTATTTCGTTTTATCTAGAGAGATTTATTTTTTCTCATTAGGTCCACCATATTTAGTAAGTTAGATATGAACATATTTGAAGAATTCTCCAAACTTTCATATAAATAGTTAAACACTGAAAAGAAAAAAATTATTTGGTATTTTATGGTTCTCCCGAACATAGCGTTTTGCATCATTCTCGATTGTGATCAACACCTTTATTGACACTAATTGAACTGCGTAACTCTAAACAATAGGTTCTCGACCCGTAAAGCTTATGCAATCGCTACTGGAAAATATAATTCACAAATCTCAAAACTCAATGGCTAGGAGCACTAGGTTTGAAATTTAAATTTCGCATGAAGAAATAGTATATATGTTTTGCGACAATAAGTCTGCACTACATAAACATATTAAAATCGCTTGTCATGTAATATTGATGCATTGCATGACAATGTCACTGTGAACAAACATGCGTCTTCAACAAAACAATTACTCGATACTTTTACTAAGAGCATCTCCGAAAAATATTCTATAACTTCAAATTTGAGGTTTTATGCCTCTAATAGGTGCTTTAAAACTTTAAATTTTAAGGTTTTGAATAGTGATACTTTAAATTTGAGATTTCGCTATTCAAATTTCAAAATTTCAAATTTAAGGTTTTATGTTTTTATTTGCATTTCAATCATTTCAATTGTATATTTCAAAATAATCTTAATAACTTTTATGTTTATCACTTTAGCTCCTACAATTCTATGGTTTATGCCCGATTTTAATATTTTTTAGTTCGTAATCTACAAATTAAAACTAAAGATTTATCACCTCAAAATATTTGTATTAATCATATATAGGAGCATTATGGTTGTAGTTTTATTGAATAATTTGGTATCTTACTTGTAATTTATTATTTAATTTATGTGTTTTTATTACTATTTATATGTAATTTTATATTAACAATTTATTAATTATTATTGTTTGTAATATTTTTTAATATGTGTTTTACAGTTATTCATAAAAGTTTATGATCTTAGTTAATTATGATCAATAGTGATGATTATAATGCATAATATAACTTTTTTGAGGTTTTATTTGAGGTTTACCATTGGAGAACAACACCCTTAACCTCAAATTTGAGGTTTTCATACCTTAAAAATGAAGTATCTCTTAGAGATGCTCTAATGGCTTCGAACAAAAAATGTTATGTTTCAACTTTTTCTTTAGGGTCAACTTCTCCAACTTGATGACAACAAATGGTCAAAGTTTGATTAGTTGTCCTAATTAATCTAGGCTCTATTTAAGGATCTTCTATAACTAAGGTGATCAATATATATAATAAATATTAAATATATTGAGTAAAGCCAGTAAAAAAAATTAAATGTAGTTAATACGAAATCGGCATTGTTTTAAATTCGGATGAAGTAACACGATGAATTAAAGCAAAATAAAATATAATCAAAATTGTGACGAATAAATTTTTGTTTAGACTTTTTTATTAAATTTATGAATAATTCATATTAACATTTATAATTTTTTATAAGCTCCAAAAAACCTGATTTTACTAAGATAAGGTAAACATCAACAAAAAAAAAAAAATAGTTGCACTGTATCATACTGCGGGAAGCCCCCACACCAACACATGAAAACCTAACTTCAGAGTCGTCTTTTAACACGTACGAGTGGAATAGTAGAACATGGTCTCGACTCAAATAAAAAAATTTGCTTAAAAAGCTTTTAATGATATATATATATATATATA
>PKMM01011740.1:0-19676 GCA_002933915.1 Eutrema heterophyllum | reverse complement strand
TATATATATATAATTTTGTTATTATTAGTGAGAATTGCATCAAAAAAACTTTTTTGCATCAAGAAAATATAGCCGCTATATCAAAATATATCTGAACTGCCCAAAATATCCAAAAAAGTAACTAATATTCAGGTTTATAATTGTAATTTTGAGTATTTAGATTATATAAAGTCTAAATATAATTAATATTTTGGATATATAATTATACTTTGGATATTTTGGATATCCATTCGATTTTCGGTTTGGTACGAATTCAGTTTCAGTTCTTCAGGTATAGGAGTTTAAGATTCGTTCATGTGTTTTATCGGTTTCGGTTGGGTTTGGTACCTCTTAATTCAGTTTGGTTCTGGTTCGGTTCTACGGTTATGAGAATTTTATCCATACATAATATTTATCGTTTAATATATATAAGTAATTTAACAATCAAACAAATATATATTATTTTACGAAAAATAATTTTATGCTTGTAAATTTGAGGTAACTTATCATTTTTTTAAAAACTGCTCATGAAATTTTAGAAATTTTGAATAATTTTAAATACTTTTAAATATTATTATTTATAAAAATTACTCTATTATTATTACAACATCATTATTTAGTACACCACTATTATTTTAGTATTATATGTGGAATAAAAAATTGAAGTAACGGTAGATTTAGATAATATTTAAAATTTTGAAAAAAAAAATGTACATCGCATGCTTCATATTTGAGGTGTTACAAAATAAAGTGGATGAACCACAATTTTATTCATAAACCAATACCGTATGCGGTTCTATCATTTAATTATTATTTTTTATTTGTGAAATACAAATTAAATTACAATCATGAATAGGAAAGAAAGACGATTCTCCCTGTTAGGCATGCCGACCGCTTTTGAACAGTAAACCGATTTAGAGCCTTAAACAACCTACAATCTACTTTCAAAATTAAATATATTTTTTTGAAAACATATCATTGATGAAAATCAACTGAATGATAAAATTATGTTTTGAATTTCTTTGTTTGATAATCTTCAATATGATAGAATCAGCAATAAATATTTGAAAAAAAAAAATACAATTTCATACAACCACGAGATGATTTTTTTTTCCTGGGATGATATAAATCAAATTAAAGATTTAATTTTACGGATTTTAACATTAGTTACCTCACCGTTTCACTGTGTGGTTGATTCATCATTCACTATAATTCTTTCTTCTCATATAAATAATCAAGTTTTATTCAAAAAAAAAAAATCAGAATCATTATTATTGACTTTTGAAAAAAGTTCCCGATTAAAATTTTATAATTTGCGTTTCAGGTGTGGGGTCAAAGAATTCCAGGTGTTGAAAGTTTGTGAAAAGGCAGGGAATTTAATTTTCATTTTACAAAATAAAAATTTCTTATGATCATCAAAAAATCAATTAACCAAAAGATCAAATGCATTTTATGGGCCTATTCAGGCCCATTATTATAGTGTGGGCCCTTATACTCTCGTGAGGATAAGCATAAGCTCAATATTGTTAACTTGTAGGCTTAATTTTATGGGCCTGTGTAATTTTTGGTTACTGCATGTGATCAGCTTTATTAATCACAGTGACTTAAAAAAATTCTAATTCCATCTATGTTGATTACTATTTTTTTGTCAATAACTATTTAATTACCACCAATATATGTTGAAAGCTTTAATTTTGTATAAAAGAACTTTTTATTCCGTACTATATGACGTAGCAAAAAATAAAAAAATGTTCGAAATAAAATCGGTAGATTGCGCTCTTCATGTTTGTGTAATTTTAGCCTAAAACATTTTTTTCATGAAAATTGTGAACTTGTGATAAAGAAATTAAAAACTATAATTGAAAAATAAATTTAAAAAGTCGAGATAAATGATTTAGGGAAGGGAAGAAACTAGAAAGAGCGCAATCAGCGGCATGAACATGATTACTCAAAAGTCAAAAGACAAAAAAAGAGTCAACTCTTTAATGTTTTTTTCTTTGCATGCGTTAATTTGTCATCAATTAATCTCACTAAATCGTAAAACTTCTTAACTAAACTTACAAATATTCAATTTTAGGTATAAAGTCCTTGAGTTTCACTGCAGTTTTACATAAGAAAGACGAAACAGAAACATGAACTCAAAGTCTCTCACTTGTTGTGTTGAGTTCCTGCTATATACACCAATTATTTTCTTCTACATCACCATCCTCTCTCATCCACAACATCAATCCTTAATGTCACTTTACCACATTCCTTACCACATGTGCTCTATACCGGGCTATCTCACCGGAAAATCTCTTCGGCATCAAAGTCTATATCGTTCGTCTCACCAAGAAGAGCCTTTGGAACTCCAGGCTATTGTGTACCAAACTATAGGGAATTAGTCTAACCATTGGTATATCGTACCCGGTTACCAGTTAATCGCTTTTGTTTTAGGATTTAGGGTGTTGGACGTTTCTGATCAAGCTAGGCAATGTCAAAGAGATCAATCTAAGGATGAAGAATCATGTAGAAACTATTGTCTAGAGTAAGATGCGTGAGGTTCAAGGCACTGACGGAAGGAAGACAAGGAATCAGCTCATATAAGTCTAATGGTTCTCCCGAGCGTGTGTTATGGTTCGAACCACGACGTTTATTCGGCGATCGAACCCTTACAACACGATAAGAAGAAAGTTGAGTCGTGGCTGGTGGTGTGTTAAATATGGGCTAATTATGGATTTCCAATTTAAAAATAATTGACAATAAATGGATTGGCTCATATCCTTACATATTAGTGTTGGTCCCTTTAAAATCCAATTTATGTTGATTAAAAGCATCTCCAACTCTATCCCATTTTCAACTCTAAATGTCATTTTGAAGTAAATTTCTCTCCAATCTTACCCCATTTTTAACTCCAAAATGGGGATTGCCATTTTTTCTTCCAAATATGGAGTAACCCCATTTTCCACTCCAAAATGGAGATGAACTTTTTTATTTACAAAACAATCCTTCAAAATTTTACATTTTATAAATTCTTATTTTTTTCTTTTGACAAATTTAATGTACTATATATATTTAATTTAAAAGAAAGGATAGGTAAATTTAAAAATTGAAAACAAAAAATATAATAGCATAAACTGATAATAAATTTGAAAATACATAAAAAATATTGAAATTAAAATCATAATTTATGGAAGTTTTGAAAGAAAACAAATTAATGAGTCAATTTGTTAATTTTATAAATAAAGTGTATTATTAACAATTAACAATAAAATAGAAAAAGAAGAATAAACCTAGAATATTCTTTTTGGAGTGGAAAATAGGGTTAAACGATCTATTTCCCCACGAAAAATCCCTTATCTAGCCAGATCCCCACCGAACTATGCCTTCTGTATATTTCCCCATTAAATCAAAGTCAAAGACGTAAGTCCCCCCGAAAACAAAGTTCAAGGCTTAAATCCCCATAAATATCGGTTTCCACGGTTTATAATCTAAACCAAGCATAAACCATTAAACTTTGATCCTAAACCAAATTATAATCCAATTCAACTAAACCCGACCCGGAACAACCAAACCCGACTACCCGACTTCTTCTTCACCCAATTTTTTTTCTGCCCGAAGAAGAAAAATCGAAGCAGAAGCGGAGAGGAGTGATTCGTCATCTCAGGATGCTTTGGATCATCCGATTCTCCGGCTTCTTCTCCGCCACTTTTGTTATCATCGCTATCTCTCCGTCTCTCCAGTCGATTACCGTTATCCGCCTCGCCCCCACACGGATTCTCCTTCATGAAGTCCCCTTTGTTCCGCAATGCCGTCGATTGCCCTCTCGCCGACGGAGATTCCGGCATCTGCAACCCCTCAATGGTTCACGTCGCCACCACTCTCGACGTTGAGTACCTCCGCGGCTCTATCACCGCCGTCAATTCGATTATGCGGCACTCGGTATGCCCCGAGAGCGTCTTCTTCCATTTCCTAGTATCCGAGATTGACCTAGAATCTCTGGTTCGCTCGACCTTCCCCAATTTAATTTTAAGATTTACTATTTCAATCCTGAGATTGTTCGGAGACTGTTATCTACTTCGGTGAGGCAAGCGCTCGAGCAAAGAGGAGGATGTGCTTGTTGAAGAAGCAGCTCTTGCTCTGTTTGATTTGTGCATTAGCTGCTTTGTTTGTTGTGAGTGTGTGGTTGTGTTCGAAGTTAGATCCAGAGAATGGGTTTTCGGTTTCACTGAAGAAGAAGAAGTAGTGGCTTGTAAGAAGAAATCGGCGGAGGAGAAGCGGAATTAGGGCTACGAGGAGGAGGAGCTGCTTGTGGTGGTGGATACTGACGGTGATGAGGTTGATACTCAGTTGCGGCAGCGACGGAGGAAGGAGTCAGAGAAGAAGATCTATTTTTCTTTTGTATTTTTTTATTTTATTAATTAAAATAAATAAATAAAATAATAAAATGATTTTGGTTTAGAAATCGGGTATGGATCATAATATGTGGTTTAGATATCTAATCGGGTCGTAATCGGTTAAGAGTCGGTTTTTAGATGGTTAAACACAATTATGAAACAGTAAACCATCTTAAACCGAGCTATATGGAGATTTAAGTCTCGAACTTTTATTATGTGGGAATTTAAGTCTCGAACTTTGTTTTCGGAGGGATTTACGTCTTTAACTTTGATTTCATGGGAAAATATACAGAAGACATAATTTGGTGGGGATCTGGCTAGATAAGAAATTTTTCGTGGAGAAATAGATTGTTTACCCTAGAAAATGGAGAAATACATTAGAGAGAAACTCAACTCTATTTTGGAATTACTCCATTTTGAAGATAAAAATGAAGAAATACATTGGAGATGCTCTAAGTATTTCAATAGTTAACTACCATCAATATATGTCGAAAGCTTTATTTTTAATATAAAAAAGTAGATATTCCGTACTATATGGCGAAGAAAAAAAAATGTTTGAAAATAAAATCAATACATTGGGCACTTCATGTTCATGTTCGTGTAAAATTATCACTATAAGTCTAAAACATAACAAAAACATTATTATGAAAGTTTAGATGTGATAAAGAAATTGAAAATAAAATTTTGAAAAGTAGATACACTACAATGATTTGGGGTAGGGATGAAAGAGCGTAATCACCGGCATGAACATGATTTCCCAAAAGTCAATAGACAAAAAAAGAGTCAACACTTTGATGTTTTTTTCTCCCTGCATGCGTTACATTCTCATCATGTTATTATCTCACTAAATCGTGAAATTTTAAAACTAAACTTACTTAACTTTTAGGTATGAAGTCATTGAGTTTCACAAGGATTAGCAGTTTACATATCAAGAGTGTGCAAGTCCAATTTAGCACCCTTAAACTTAACTAAATAATAAAACCGAGTCTTAATCTGAATTATTCAGATTTACTTTTCATAAGATCTGTAAGTCATTTACAAACCAAACCAAGCAAGAATATAGTTATAATTTCATTTTGTTAGAAAATCAAATCCTAAACGAAACTAGATCCATTAATTCATTCGAGTTTTTATATTCAATACATGCAATGATTTACTTATGGCCCTACATTTACATGCCTTTTTCACTTCCTTGCACCATTTCTAACTCTAAAGAACATTTTCCCCAAAGACTAAAGAAAACGCGAAAGAGAAACATGAACTCAAAGTCTCTCACTTATTGTGTTGTGTTCTTGCTATACACCAATTTAGTTTCTTCTACATCACAATCCTCTCTCATCCACTTCAATTCCACAACATCAACCCTTAACGTCACTTTACCACATTCCTTATCTCAGACCCTTGAGAATTTCGCCCTCAAGACCTTAACCAATCAACATCATACCGGTGCTCTATACCGGGCTATTTTACCGGAAAATCTCTCCGGCATCGAGGTCTCCATCGTCCGTCTCACCGGGAAGAGCCTCTGGAACTCCGGGGCCAAGTTCAGCAACGTGCTTATTCCGGCAAGGTCAGTTTTGGTTCCTCCAGCAAGGAGAGTTGCTATTGTGTACCAAAATCTAGGGAATTGGTCTACTCATTGGTATACTGTATCCGGTTACCGGTTAATCGCTTCTGTCTTAGGATTTAGGGTATTGGACGTTTCCGATCAAGGCAATGTCAAAGAGATCAGTCTAAAGATGAAAAATCTTGTAGAGATTTCGTTTAAAGATTTACCCAAAGGCTCGGGTGAGAAAATGATGTCTAGAGTAAGATGCGTGAGGTTCAATGCACTGACCGGAGACAAGGAATCAGCTCATATAAGCCGAATGGTTCTCCCCGGCGTGTGTTATGGTTCGAGCCACGGCGATTATTCTGTGATCGAGCCCTTAGAGAACGACAAGAAGAAGGTTGAGTCTTGGCGGACCTGGTGGTGGTTGTGGATAGTGGGATTTGCATTAGGGTTCGGGGTGCTAGGGTTTCTAGGGCTTGTGTGTACAGTGGGGTATAGGGTTTTAAGAGCAAAGAAGATACGAGTGATGGAGAAGAGAGAAGCTAATGATGGTGAAGTGTTTGAGAGCAGATGGGTTGGTGGAAGTAAAATGCCATCTGCAACTGTAACCAGAACCCTACCAGAGTCCGAATCTGGTTTCGAAAATGGGTCTTTTGGATAAATGGTTGGGTCTTATAATTCAAAATTGAAAATTACTCTTTAGTCATCACTTACTATAGTGTAGAAAAAGCACTTGCTTTAGTCCAAGCTGCGAAGCTTTGAATCGACATTGATCTCGTCTCAAGCATAAAGTTTTACATACTTCCAAAACTCTGTTTACTAAACCGGTCCCAAAAAAATAACTCGTTTATATCTACTATCACGAACAAGACTATATGATAAATTATTTTATAGTCACAAACAAAGGGAATTGTATTGGGTTCGCAGCAAAGAGAAGGAACAAAAACAAGTTTGTTCACCGAGTACAAAAGAATCACACATAGGTCGAATAATCAAATATACAAACCGGTATGAACCATCTCTGTCTCTCTCTGGTGTCATCAAACAGTAACTTGACCGGACAGTGACCTACGAATCTGCAAATTATAAAACAAGAAGACCATAAGAAGAGAAAATGAGAGAGAGAGAAAGAGAGAAAGAGAGAAACTCTAAAATGGGTTTTTGGAATAGCTTTTCCTTACCTCCGGAAGCTGCATACCGAATGCAACATCCAAGCGCGCATCAAGTGTGTTCTCGCACACAACCTTCCCATCACGAGACGCTAACACAATTCCTCCTGAGCTGCAACAAAAATCCATTTGCGTATATTTGCTTTTCAAGACCTTTCTAATCACCAAGCACACAAATTCTATTCAGCATTGCTCCTCTTTTCTAAAACGAATTAACTTTTAGGAGTTTCTCACAAGATATAAACTAGATTACCAAACTTCGAAATAACTATAGCTTTTATCTATAATTAGAAGCTAGAAGCCCCATCCATCGTCTTCTTGGTTGAAATAACTTTTAGGAGTTTCTCACATGAGATAGTCACTGAATCTCCACTTGAAGATGATTTTGATCATGTAACTAAAATGTTTTGATTGTTTGCATGTGTGTTCATAGCTTACTTAAAAAACGTGAGACGTATGATTGACTTTGGATAATCTTTATTTTACAGGATCTCTATGAGTTAGAAAGAAGCATTGAAGCGGGTGTATGTGGGCAACACAAAGACACATTTGGATATCTATTTGGATGAGCCGAAGCTAGCGCGAAGTTCTTTTCCAGATTTGGATGTTTTGAGCTACTGGAAAGGTAATCAACATCGACATAGTGGTTTAGCTGAAATGGCACGTGATTTGCTCACCATTCCAATTACCACAGTAGCATCAGAATCAGCTTTTAGCATTGGAGCTCGGGTTTTGACTCCATACAGAAACCGTTTGCTTCCAAAGAACGTTCAAGCTTTACTCTACACTCGCAATTGACTGCGCGGTTTTGCAGAATATGAAGGTAAAACCTTAAGATTTACAAAAACAATTTTATAATTAAATGATTTTTTCAACTAATTGACATTTTTGAATTGTAGGTACCATAGAAGATACTGATGAGACTGACATTGAAGATGCTAGAAAGACAGCGAGTAGCTCAGGAATAGAAGGATCAAGATCAGGAGATTCAAGCATGCCATGAGAATAAAGGTATTTCTGAATTCTCTCGATAAATATGTGTTTGAAACTTGTTTATAAATTCTATTGATTGTCGAATTAAGTGTTATTTCTGGTTTTTTTATGCAGTTTAGGCTGAAGAAAAAGATCAAGTTTAAGTCGAAGATAACCTCTAAAAACACTTATTTTATAATTTTGTGTTTCCTAAAAAAAACTGTTATGTTATAATTTTGTATTGGATTTTGCTATTAATTACTTATGAAACCTATTGGATTTTGCTATTAATTACCTTATATAATATAACTATATAAGGTTTTGTTCATGATACTAGTTTTTTCAAAATTTTCACAAAGATGTTTTTTCTGATTATATTTTCAACAAAATAGGTAAAAAAAAACGTAACATGTATTTTATTTTAATTTTAGAACATAAATATTATTACAATAGCGCACAAAAAAAAAAAAAAAAAATCTAAACGGCTTAAACGGGCGGGCCTTAAATGGGCAGGGCCTAAACTGGCCCGGGCCGCCCATATTAACATCACTAACTGATTCAGCACTAATTGAAAACAAGTTCCTTTTTGGTTTCTTCTTTTGTTGCTTTCAGATTAAAATTACGTTTGTCCAATGAAGAAAAATGTGCAGAAAGATAAATTACCAGTGGAGACAGACTATGAGGATAATGTGATTTAGGTGGAGGAGGAAGGAAAATTCGCTGGTCCACGACAACTTCTGGGGCATGAACCTTTGCATTAGCTGTATATTCCTCCTTTGCATCATCGAGCACAGTCTCGACTATGCTCAAGTCCTCTTCACAACAACGCAACAACACCAAAGGTTCTTTCAACCAAAACACACACTGCATCAATGGAGAGAGAGAGAGAGAGATTCTTTCTGAGCTACAGAGAGTTATTGGGGAAATGATGAATTATTTCAACACAAGGAAGGATCCAACAACACAACAAAATTTGCTATTTTTGTCCAAGTACAAACCTGAACAATCAGATCCTTCAAAAGCTGTTGGTAATTGGTATGCATACTAATCAGGGCTCACATTCAAAAGCTCTTTTGCAGCTTTACCTTTCATGGCATTGACAATGTCATCCTTTGCTTGAAGAACTTTGATCCTTGAGGCGTTTAGCTGCATCGAGTACTCACTGAACAAACTTGCAGAGAATTATTATACTTTCCAAATTTCCACAACATACACATGATTTGGGCTTTAAATTGTGATCCTGAATGAAAATATGACAATTTTTATATGAACCCCGTAAAAGCAAAACCTTCTACTGACTAACTTCCAAACTAAGGGATTATGATGTAAAATGTGCTTGAAATTTCTTCAACTGTGTCAATCAGACTAGACCAGATTATGTTCCATTCAATAACTACGAGAAACTACTATGCAAATCAACAAGTTGAAATCAACTGAAATCTGTGAATTCCTCAAATCACCGTATACCAAAATCAATCCCAATACTATATCATCCAGATGTAAAATCATGATCGAAATTGAGTGACTAACGAGATCGTAGGAATGGAAGAGAACTCTGAAATCGTACTTCTTCAGCGGAGACAGAGATCTCATTCGCCTTCTCATCCGCCAGGAGGCGGATGAATCTCACCATCTGCTGGATCTTCCTCGACACATCTCCGTCGTTCATCTTCGCCGGGAAAATCTTTCGAAGCTCTTAGTATAATAAAAAAAACGGCAAACAGATTTTGATTGTAATAGAGAAACGACAAAGCAACGTAAACAAAGATTTAGTTTTGGGGCCACATCAGCAAACGAGAGCCCAAAGGGCCAAGACCATCCATCGCTTATGAAAGCAAAAAGCGGGTTGGGACAAAATCAATCACTTTACACGGGTGATTTCAATATACCATTTGAAACGATTTGTATTAAAATCATCTTATGTTATTCAAACATGAATTTTTTAAAAAAAATTAAAATTTCATGTTATTGAACTAGTAATTTGTAAATGAATTTTCAAATTTACTGTTATTAAAAATATTTTAATTAGTGGATTTTATGAGATTTTTAGTGATTTGAAGATGTTTTGGTGGAATTTCTTAATTAAAAAAATAAAAATTTAAATTTCATGGTTTATGTGAAATTTCATAGAATTTTAAAAACAAATCATAATAACTTACCTAATTCACTCAAATCATCTAAAAACTCACTAAAAATCAAATCTTTCTAAATCCTCCTAAAATTTAGATCGAATACACTCCTCTTATATTCTCGTTAGTTCATTAGATAAATAAATCTCTCTTTTTTTTTTTTGTCCAAAATCATCAAACCGAATATAAGGTGGTCATTTTCAAAATATACTATACACCTGTCTGATGTCTCTGTGTCTTTTTTTCTTTTTCAATTTCAAAAAATTATAGAGTCAAGGACGCATGATTACAAGTGAATTATCAGCATAACCATCTTATTCAATCGTTTTCGAATCCTAAAATGCAAACTTCTCTCGAAAATTATAAGATTGCAACGTGATTAATCGAAGTTTTTGGGTATTTGATGTACTGTTGAATTTTTACATTTTCAGATTATTGCATTGCATGAACCGTTTCTTAAGATAAATAAAGAAAGTAATGATTACACACACAAAAAAAACAATGCGAATGGGGCGACCAACGACGTCGAAGAGGGACGTAATTGGCGCATTAAAGATATCACAGGTCGGCATAAAAAGACAAGAACAATTTGATAATACCTTAATTTTCACGTTTCAATATAAATCAATCTTAGCTGTATAAATTTTGGAGGTTTCATAGAAACTAGTTGACCACAAAGAAAAAGTTGCATGGAAATTCTATTTAAAAACGTTTTCTTCTTTGAAAATGGGTTTTTCTTTTTCCAATGAAATCTCACATTTTGTTTGTTCCAAAATGTTGAAATATATTTGGTATTTTCATAATTTAAATAAAAATAATAATATAGAACAGTCGACAAAGTATAAAGGAAGTTTAAAACTGGAAAAGCAGAGTCCAGAACTGATAGTCTTTTCTCTTGACTCAATATACAACTTCGATGACTTTCCTGACTTCCAACAAATGCTAATGAACATAATTTTTGTGTGTACTCTCAGATTCAAAACAATTCAAAACAAAGTGTATGGAGAACATTATGTCACTTATTATTGTCGGTTATGAAAGGAAATAGTATTTGAATTTTCGTTTGACTAAATCAAATATATATAATCCACAAAGAGTTTGGATCAAAAGAGTTAGATATTGGACATAAGGCTTATCAAACCAAATCCAAGCTTGAGCATGATATAGTGATATATCATGGTTTTTACCCGTTTTTAACCATGATATATGTTTTATTTATAGAGTTTTTCTAGTACTTTTGGAATCTTTTTGAGTCTTTTCAGGTTTTAGGTGACTTTGGGAGAAAGGAGCCGTTTTGTGTGAAAATGAGCATATGAAGATGCAGAATCATGCAGAGACATCAGAAGTTTGGTATTCGTTGAAGAACTTACCACCGTTGGATTGAGCTCACATTTTGATACAAGACAGATCAATGGATTATCTTTCATTTGGAAGTGGTTTGAGGCCATTCTAACGGTGCGATCAAAAGTTATGCAAGTTTTCGTGAAGACAGTCTAGTCTGGCGAGCAGAAGAAGCATGGTGTCGGTCGATACCACTAATGGTGTCGGTCGATACCGACTGCAGGAAAACAGGAAACACGACTTTTTACAAGTCTGGAGAGTTTGCCCCTTGGCCCATAAGTCTTTAATAATTACAAGAAGTCCTAAAACGTGTTTTAGCATTATAATTAGGTTTTTCAGCCACTTTTGTTGGCTAAGTTTTATTTTATTCTTCATACTTTCAGAGAGATTTGTTACAGGGTTTTTGGGAGACCATTCTGAACCCCTTTGTTTCTTATTGATTTATTTTATGCAATTCTATTCATCTATGATTTCTGTTCCATTAATCATGTCTGAGTAAATCCACTTTAGGTTTAGGGTTTTCTCATAAAGGATTTCATTAAGTGCTGGTAATTGATTAGTTAGGATTCATAATCTGAATTAGCTTTTCACCTTAGGTTGTTCTTAAAGCTAATTCTAGGTTGACGAATCTAGAACTTAGATCTTAGGTTAATCGATTAGGCACAACAGTGCAATTGATAATCTGACAGAACTTAGGGTGAGCAAAATAGCTATCCGCAAAGAGATTTGATTTAGTTGTTTTGTGAACATCTCAAACATGAACTTTAAAGCTGGTTTAGATCTTTAGATTTGCAAAGAGATTTGGGATTCTGGGATTTAGACTTAGATAATTCTCGCAACGACAGTTGGTTAATTATAGCTTAGTGATTTTAGTTCAAGAACCGTGCATAACCTGAATCCTGATTAATTGGTTTATCTGCATTCTTTGATTTCCTGAGAAATACCTTGAACCTATCTTTCTTCTATTGAATTTACAACAGTTTAAATTACGTCTTTGTTTTTACTTCCATTGTTTATTTAGCTTAATTCTAATCTATATAATTTATTGTGTGACTCTTGAGTCTGTGGATTCGACCCCTAAGTACTGCAACGACAAAGCTTTAGTACTTTAAGGTATTACTTTTGAGCTTATCATCTAGTATGCAAGTGTGTTTTATTATGAGTTTGCTCATTTCTTCCTTACATCATAATGTGGTCTTAAGGGTTAAACTTTGTTATAACTTCTCTTATATGCCCACATGGGCGTGGTCGAGTGGTACCATGGGAGGTGGGGTTATTCCACTCACGGAGAATCTGGGTTCGATTCTCACCATTTACACTGGCACTTGAAACATTTTATCATGACCATGTGGGAAGTTGGCACTGGGCTTCAGTCCAGTTGAAAACCCGTGAGGGGGCTTTGTCAGTTGGGTCCACTCACTCTAGGCAATAGTCGAAAGACGTGAAGTCTTTCTGGTTTGGCATGAGGTGGTAGTCAGTCTCTAACTCTCCAGTCTGATGTTGACCAGACAGCCTAGATTATAAAAAAAAAAAAAAAAATTTCTCCTATATATAATATACAAAATGATTTCTGTTTGAGTTTTTAATGTGGGATAAATTATTGCATGTTTATATTATGTGTTTTAAATTATCAATTTTGGATATTCACTCATTGAAATAAATTCCAAATTTGACATATAATTATATTATGTTATAGTGCTCATGGTAACGATTTTATTGTACATAAAACGCGATCATTTATACAAAAGATGTTGTTGAAATGTAATCAGAAAATTAGCAAAAACCATTTATAAAAACAAGTTCCAACAAATTTTCATCTTTAATTACATCAATTGATCTTATGTTTTTCAAACAATTTTTTTAATAAGTTTGGTGTTCAGTGTTTCCTTATATATATTTTATAATGTATGGTTCTGCTTTTTCTATACATTATCTTTAAAACCTAATGGTTATTTTATTTTGCAAAAAAAAAATAACTATTAGTGATTTGTTAAAGCACATATACTTAAGGGTGATTTAAGTGAATATAAATGGTTGAGTGGAAAATTAGGTAATACTTTGTAAATTAGGTAAATAGGAAAGAAAAAAAATGATTAAATCCAAAATATCATTTGCTTTTTGAATAATTACAAAAATGTCATTGGTATGAAAACTCATTTTATGACAGAAGAAGCCGGCGACACTGTTCATCAACTGCCGGAGTTACTATTCATCAAAACTCGACAACTGTTCATCACCAGAAAAACAT
Source organism: Eutrema heterophyllum (assembly GCA_002933915.1). Taxonomy (NCBI): domain Eukaryota; kingdom Viridiplantae; phylum Streptophyta; class Magnoliopsida; order Brassicales; family Brassicaceae; genus Eutrema; species Eutrema heterophyllum. Next base: position 5,910 of record PKMM01011740.1, on the reverse strand, counting down.
ATTGTTAGCATCGTTAACATTGTCATGTTAACCCAATTATCATTGTTAGCATCGTTAACATATAGTTAATATCGTTAACATTGTCATGTTAAACCAATCATATCATAATTTATCGTGTTAATCCCAATTATCATTTCAATATGAAAATATAAAAATTATCGTGATAGCCTGGTTATCATATCATAAAAATTATCGTGATAACCGGAATTTATCGCGTGAACCTCTTTCCAAGATTGTCGTTTAGCACGTGCTCCTACATATGCGGTGCCCACCTGCACGTTCCGAGATCTCCTGACGACCTAGCGAGTTGGTCAAATGGTTAGGTCGTCTTCACTCTGATATCTACGGGAGAGCTGAGACTTAGTCAAAATTCATCTATCATCTTTAGTCAGACTTGCTTTCTTAACGGATTTGTACTGTGACGGACTCCATACTTAGTCATTTTCCTGGTCTTCTCTTTATAAATAAAAATCCATTAACTTTTTTGGACCTATGTAGGATTTTCTGAATATAAATGGACCGGTGGGGTGAAACCCGACACCAACACATGTTATTTATCTGCTGAAAGGGTCGAGAAACTTAAAAAAAACAGTTGACGTATTTTATCACCTGAAATAAGATTGCGACGAAGTTTAAAATAAAAATATAAACTAATTAATTGTTGATAAAAATCTAATTAATTAGTAATCAATGAAAAAAAAAAATATTTATTCCCTCCGAAGCTGAACAGGTAGTTAATTCCGTTAATCATGTTCGCATGTCAAGATCTACCCATCCCCTACCTATCATCATAAACAGCTGTCCTCCCATCATCATCTTCTCAGTTCTTTGTTTTTGTTTTCATTTTCTTTTTTGCAACTAGATATCATTTTTCAATTTATTATTTCAGCCAACCAGATTGCAGCGAAAACTTAACCATCAAAAATATACTCCTTCTGTTTAGAAGAAGATAGATTTCTTAGAATTTTCACACATATTAAAAAAAAAATTAATATTCATTCATAAATGGATACATTTTTTACACTAAACAATTTTCTATGATTCTAAACCAATAGTAATTCACGAAATCAATTATTTTCAATAAATGCTTCTTGATTTCTACAATTTTTTTTACCATTAATTAGTTAAAAATGCATTAAAAATTAAGAACATCTATCTTTTAGAATTAAGTTTTTTTTAAAAACATCTATTAATAAAAAACAGAGAGAATATTTAACATGGTGGAGAATTGTTTGACACTGTTGACAAACAAAAATTTATATTTACTGTTACATAAATAAGGACGAGTGAATATTGAATCACTTCATGAAGAAAATTGCTATTAAGGTTTAATGGTTTCCCTTTGTTTCAAACGCAAGTTTTACATGTGACACTTCATGACGTTATAGAATTTGGTATTTATAAGTCACCTAATTGAATTTCGGAAAATATCTTAAGATTATGTAATATTTATATACATTTTTCAAAGTAATTAATAAGATTTGTTTTAGAAAATAATGGTTCATGTAAAAAGGAAATCTTCAGTTTTTTTTAATTATTAATAAGGAAATTTAGTTAAATTACCAAAATTAATTCAAAAATTCAAATAGATGATCGATAGCAGAATCATAATTCATAACAATATTTTCGTAAGATTAGTCATCGTCAATTATACAGAAAACATTAATCACCTTCTCCTTGATAAATCACGAGGTGAAAAAAAAAAAAAAAAATCACGAGGTGGAGAATTATCCAGTGATAATGTCCTTTCAAAAAAAAAAAAAAAACCAATACATTCAAAATTACCATTTGCAAGTGCTTTTGAATCTTTGCACTTTTTCTACGTATTGCCCATTTTGTCTGACTTCTGTCTTTGAATACTTCAGATTCGTCCTCGGGTCAAAAAAGTTGTGTGTCTGCTTTCTGGGTTTCTTGATTTAAAACGTAATTTCATCTGGGTAATTTCCTTCAAATCCTAGCTTATAGGCGCTCCTAATCGTTAACTTTTCCCTGGAAATTAGGTTTAATCTTTTCCCGGGAAATCTTGTGTAAAATATTTGGACGATTTTCAAATTTTCCAAGATCTTCCGTTTTCAATCTCAACCTCACGTCTGTCTTAATCGCGATTTCCCTTTATCCTCTTTTTTATTTGCACATTAGTTTTCTTTTTTCTTTTTGTGTGTTCTGCAGCTTTATCGGTGTAAGAAAAGGACTTAGCAGTTGAAGTGGTGGTTGGGTTTTCGGTTTCGTTTCCACGAGAAAACTTAGGGTTTCTTGTTGATCCACAAGAAAGCTTTCTTCTTGTGATTTCTTCGCCTAATTTTTTTTGTTTTTCCTGGGGTTTAAAAACGCGAGAAGGCAAGGGGGAAAAAAAACACAAAAATCAAAGTCTCTCTTTTGCTTCTCGAATCTTGTTTTCACTGAAATCTTTTGTTGCTTACAATGGAACAACCATCTGGAGTCAGTGCTGAGAAGAGACCCATCGTTGACTTGGTAAAGGATAAAAATGGAACCGATCAGATTCTTCTTCAGAATCCTAAAGGCGCTTCTGTTAAGGTGATTAGATTTTATTCTTCCCATTTGTTTTCTCTGATAAAGTACGATGATTCTTCGATGCAAGACTCGGATTTTGATTCTGGAATTTAGAGGATAAGATGTTGACTTTTTAAGATTGCCCACCAACTGTTCGATGTTTTTCCTCTTCCAAACTCTTCTCTGGTCTTTTTATACATTTGAATTGGTCCAAAGGTTTGGTTTTTGGGAGAAATCTGTGTATTTGGGTTCTTAGGTTCAGTGAGTTATAAGCTTGTTCGACTGTTCTGTTTCTATTGGGTGATATATGGGTTCTGATTCTTGAAGGTTGAATGTTCATAAATAACTTTTTTGGTTCGTGGAAACTATGGCTTTTGTGATATGTCCTGCATCATCACATCCACATTTTGTTTATTGAGCTCACGGTTTTTGTTTTCGGATGATGCTTTGTTCAGATCAGTTTACATGGAGGACAAGTTCTTTCTTGGAAGACTGAGAAGGGTGATGAATTGTTATTCACCAGCACCAAGGTAGACATTTTGGCTTTTTCAACATTTAGGCAACTTCATTTTTTTTTATTATATATAAAATTTGGTGTAACTTCATGCTCTTGTTTCAGGCCAACTCGAAGCCTCCCCATCCGGTACGAGGTGGAATCCCTATATGCTTTCCTCAGGTACATTGTAACACAGTATCCTCAGATAATCTTGAACATGTATTATCTAGGTTTCAATCACGTTCCTTAAAAGATATTTCATTTTGTTAAAAAAGTTTGGAACTCGTGGATCGCTTGAGCAACACGGGTTTGCAAGAAACAAGATGTGGCTTGTGGAAAAGAATCCACCCGCTTTACCTTCATTTGACTCAACCGGGAAAGCCTATGTTGATCTGGTACTTAAGTCCTCTGATGAAGACACAAGGATCTGGCCTCACAGGTTGCAAACCTGATCAAAGATTCTATTGTGATTTCTCGATAAGATCCTTAATTTTCATTTCAGTTTCCTTAATTGCTATTGCTCTTGTTTCAGCTTTGAGTTTCACCTGAGAGTTTCATTGGCATTAGATGGGAACCTAACGCTGATATCTCGAGTCAGAAACATCAATTCAAAGCCTTTCAGCTTTTCCATGGCTTACCACACATACTTCTCCATTTCCGATATCAGGTGAAACACCGAGTTTTAAGCTTCTCTAGTCTCTACGGGTCACACAATAAAAACTCAATGCTTTCTTTCTTTCCTTTTTGGTTTTTATCAGTGAAGTTAGAGTTGAAGGACTGGAAACTCTTGACTATCTTGATAACTTGCACGATAAAGAGCGGTTTACAGAGCAAGGCGATGCATTAACCTTTGAATCCGAGATCGATAGAGTGTACCTTAACTCTAAAGATGTGGTTGCGGTTTTCGACCACGAGAGAAAACGCACATTCCTCATCAAGAAAGAAGGTCTACCCGATGTTGGTAAGATCCAAAATACCGAAAACCTTAACTGTTCTTTTTACCGGAATCCGGTTTTAACAGATTCAGATTATCGGTTTTGTTGCAGTGGTATGGAATCCATGGGATAAGAAAGCTAAAGCATTGACGGATTTGGGAGATGATGAGTACAAACATATGCTGTGTGTTGATGCAGCAGCTATAGAGAAACCCATCACATTGAAACCGGGTGAAGAATGGACCGGGAAATTAATTCTCTCGCTTGTCCTTTCCACCTGAAAACCGGCACCGGTTATCTCAAACCGATTGATTCTTCTCTGGCTCTCTTATTATATATCTTTTGGGTTTTATTTTCTTTTTTCTGTATAGTCTATAGAACATCACAGTGTGTGTGATTCTTCGGTATCAAATCCGAAATATTAAAAAACAAACCTGAGATTTGAAAAGGTCACCCGTTTTTAGGAAGTGACGAGATCCTGGTTTTGTGCGAGTTTTTAACTTGTGTATGAAGATAATGTTACATATATGAAGTTTGTATTTATTCTATTTTTTATTTGGGTGAAATCTTCGTTACTATTATAGTATTTTACTATTTTTTAAAGCTTTCTCGTTCTCTCGTGATTAATGGTTGACTGTCTAAAACCCCCTATACTGATAGAACCCTAACTATTTCTTCCCAAACGTTTGACTTCATCACTAAATCCTTCAATCTTATGAATCTCATCACTAAACCACTCCAACTATTTTATTCTGCTTAATTCCACATTTAAATTAATCATGTAAAATTGCAGTTAATAAAAACAAATCGTGTTTGAAAAAATTGGGTTTACCCAAACTCCGACCCAAGAAAAAACGAAACCCGGATTAAAAAAAAACCGGAAAAGAAAACAAATAAACGAAAAAATGATTGAAAGAGTGTTTTAATTTTTAAAGACATTTCGGTCAAAAGTAGAAATCGATTTGGAGTTTTATTTTTTAGGGTTCTTTATTGTTTTTGGAAAGATTTCCCGAGTAAAAGAGGAGAGAAGGAAGAGGAAGAAGACGTCGTAGACGACCAAGAAAACAGAGGACGTGACTCGTGATGCTTTCCGTTGAACAGAGTCTTCACGAATCGAGTTTGTTTGGTTCTAACTTTGCTCAGTTTGATCCCGGATGAAGAGGATGAGGAGGAGGAATATGACGGAAGCGGTGTTAATGACGGAAGACGAAACGATTCAGAAAAATTCAGAAAATAGAGTGTTTTGGTGTGCCTGGTCGTGTCTCCCATAAAAAAATTTTTAAAGTTTTTGTAATATCCATATGATGAATGAGAAGCGTCATTATGATGGTGAATGAAAAACAGATGATGAACCCATGAATCAAAAACAGATGAAGTGATGAAAATTGCAGGGTGGATAAAAATTGCAGGGTGAATATGAAGTGAAGAAAATGCAGAGTGTCAATATGAAAATTGCAGGGAGAATCTTCTCCTAAGAGAAACACGTTTGGTTTTTCAACAATCAAAAATCTGAAACAATAAATTTTGAAACATCATCATGAAATACAAACTAGAAAACTGAAACAACATTCACTCGCTTGTTTGAGTTGGTTGTGTGATAAAGATCATATCCGGCTCTTGAGATGAAGAAGCACTCTGAAAATAAGAAAAGTAAAACAATTAAAATGAGAACAAAACTAAAGCAAACAAATCGTGAAACCACAACAAACAGAACGCAAATTAAAATAAGACTTAACGCAAATATCAAAATCAGCTGCATTAGATCATACCTCCTCAAATGTTTCTTGTGTCTTCTTCATCTTCTTCTTCGGATGTACCTTACAACCAGCTGCATTGTGGCCTGCTTCACCACATTTTGAACAATGGACAATGCGACCAGTCCTGCCTAGTTTTTCTATCTGCTTCTTCTTCTTCTTTGGTGACTCGTGTTTGCCTTTTATTCTAGGGAACTTTGTTTGCTTCAGTATT
>PKMM01011739.1:431400-451061 GCA_002933915.1 Eutrema heterophyllum | reverse complement strand
TTTGCGAATAGTTATTTTGCTCACTCTAGGTTCTGTCAGGTAATTAATCGCACTCTCGTGCCTAACCAATTATCCTAAGATCTAAGTTCTAGGTGATCAGTTTAGAATTAGCTTTGAGAACAACCTATGGCGAAGAACTAATTCAGATGGTGAATCTTAATTATTCAATTAACCTAACATTCAGAGAAACCCTTATGAGAACCCTGAACCTAACAAGAGAACTACTCAGACATGATAATTGAGACAATAAACATGACTGAAATAATACTCAAATAAATAATAAAAAGGAGAGTAACAAGGGGGTTCGAAATCTTCTCTCGGACGAACAGAGTCTCAGATTTGTCTCCCTCAGAAAGCTCTCTCACAAAACTCAGAATCAAAATCAAGTCTAATCAAGCGTCACCAACAAAAGTGGCTCAAAAACCTAATAAATAACCTAAAACACGTTTTGGGGTAAATTGTAAATAATAAAGTCTTCTGGGCAATTTTGCAATTCTTCAACTCTTCATAAAAGTCGCGACTTCTGTCTTGCTACAATGAGTATCGACCGATACTAGGGTAGTATCGATCGATACTGAGACTCTAAATCGGGTACTCAGCTACACGAACTTCTGTTTTGCTCCAAAATGCTCCAAAAAGCTCCAATATCTCCAATTATGCTCCAAACGTGCTAAAACCTGTAAAAGACTCTAAAACACTACAAAATAGTAGAAAGACTCTATAAAACGGACATATATCATGGCTTAAAAGGGGTAAAAACCATGATATATCACAATCAAGGGTTTTTCAACAGTAAAACAAACTCAATCTATTTTTCAATTTCTTAAAGTTCCCGTCTCCCAAGCCATCTAATTCAACTACAAAACACTCAAATGTTGAAACGAAGAAACAATAAAAAACACCCAAATTCAACAACAAAAATATTAGAAATAACGACCCAAATGTTGAGATTCAAGGCCCAAATTCGGAGGCCCAAATGAAATGACGCCGTTTTCTCTGTAATTAGAGTGCGGTCAACGCGCGCGTGTACAGTAAAAAACGATTTGTGGTTATTTCTCTCTCCTACTTTTTACACTAATAAATGTATTTTGGGCATTATAGAAATTGTCCATATTCAAAACTACCAAACTCCCCACTACCCACTAAAACACACCCATTTGGCAAATTATAAACTTATACACATCATATTTCCCAATTCACCCTTATTAATATTATCTAATTGATGATTTGTTTCTTTAATAGAGTATAATAGTATATTATAATCATAAATCTAAATTTAAAAAAAAGATTGAACATCATGCCGCCGTAAGCTTCTGATTTTATCGTGAACTAGAAGCAGAAGAAGGAAAGATAATTTTAAACAAGGACGATATCAACTTATGATTTAAGTATTATTATTTTTTAATTGAGTTACTGAATTTTTGTTGTTTAACATAATTTTTTAAAAAAATGTTTGGTTTTATATATATATATAAACGCTTCCAACACGTACCCGCTTCCTAATTTTTTTTTAAAACTCGCTTCCGCTTTTGTGTATCTGCTTCCGATTCCATGTAGCTTAGGTTACCATTATGCAAATTATGCAAAAATACAAAATTATTGGGGTAAACATATGTGGTGTCAGAATAAATCGTATAGTCGGTCTATTTTTTCACTAAAGGTAAAATCGTCAAAAAACATGTCAAATATTACTTAATTTTGGTTTATCCATAGCTATATTCTTAACATTTTATTGAAATTTGGTTATTCGTCCAATTATCCAAAAAAAAAAAACCATCTTATTTTACTAGTCATGCGAAAAAATGTTTTGAAAGATAACTAGATTGGGACAGTTGTGCGTATATGAGAGAATAATAATTTTCTACTCCTTACAACATGATCAAGATAATTAACATGAACAATAAAAGCAACTGTTTTAAGAAAAAAACATTAAAAACTACTATTTTTTCCTTTTGTCATCATTCATATCTTATATCTTTTTCTCAGGTTATGGAATCAGTGGATGGCATAAATTATTTCGATTTTTATTCGCATTTTCGTCAACATGGATTTATATTAAAATCTTGCACTTGTTTTCTTAACTAGAATTCGAACCCCCGCAAAATTCGCAGAAAAAAATACTATATTTTAAAAATTAATATAGAAAATTATTTGAACGTTTATAAGTAAAAATGTATAAAACAAAAAATAAATGACACAAATACATGAACATCCAAAATCTGTTATTTTTTTTTTCTTTCAAAAGTTCGTTAAGTCCGGTTAGGCTGGTCGGATAATGTTGAACCATAATTTACCAATTTGACTGGGCTGTTCAAGAGTCGAGTTGGCATGAATATAAAAAGCCCATTATTGATAACATCCATGCTTCCGCCTCCTTTGCAAGTGCACTAGCTTTGTGACAGTAGGCATTTTTCCCTTGTGGTCGAATCTGCATTTTTAGACCCATGAGTTCCAACGGTGTTGTAACACCCCCGATTCAATCTATAAATAGAAAGAACCCATAGCGCCACATAATGATCACAGAGACAGTCCGACCCAAGCATCACATACTAATCTGGCCAGACTGTTTCTGGAACCGTGCCTCTCGACCAAGGCCTAAAACTTTTCAACCCGTTTCTTAGTCTTGAGTTGTTTCGACCTGAACTAGGTCTAGTATCGTAAGAATTGAAATTTTATGCGTAAAAATACATTCTTATTGTATAATGAAATTTTATGCGCCTGGTCACTATAGAACCTCATGATGCATCTTTACCATAAAAACCGTACATAATAAACACGTAAAAGATTCTTAGAAAAACACCGCAAATCTACTATGTCTTGCCTAGTGTCTGATGCTTTCCCTCTATGCACCCAGCTACGGTTTCCTGCGAGACAAAAATTTATCATGAGCATTCCAAATCAATACTCAGTGAGTTCACGACCCTTTACAACACGTTAGTCCTCCAATTCCCATCCCTAGATAGCCGAAGCCTAAATGCAACACGGAAAGCAAAGCACACATGCAAGCCAAGCAATCTGCACTCAATCAACACACAATCAATCACAAGCATGCACAAGCGAAAGCTAAAACACGCAATCTAACATGCTAAGTCCTTCTAGCATGCAAACCTAACTTAACAACCTAGAGTCTACACTCTACAAGACATGCTAAATCCTTCTAGCATCTAAACCTAGAGCGCTCCTAGATGCATCAACCGCACACCCCTCCGTGACCACCCCTTTCTATCACCACACATGATCATAGACGGGTGTCACCTACGATCATGGTCCTCCTCGACACTTGATCTGAACTACACCGTCGTGTAGTACTCGGCCATGGGAGCGACCCAAGTACCCCCTCCGAGTTCACTAGGTGGCGTTGACTACATCTCTACAAGATCATATAAGCTACATGTCTGGCTTATACATCTTCACTACACGATTTAGGCGTGGTGCCCGAAGGCCACTCACAACCCCACACAAACTAGGTGTGGTGCCCGAAGGCCACTTACAACCCCACACAAACTAGGCGTGGTGCCCAAGGCCACTCACAACCCCACACAAACTAGGCGTGGTGCCCGAAGGCCAAACACAACCTCTAATTACCTAACTCTGGATTACCTTGCTTAGACCCCTGTCTAACACAAGAAATCCCTTCGTCATTCTTACCTATTTATGTGTTACTTCCGTTGCCTTTCGCCATGCATAGACCCTCCATCATATGCATGCGAAATCAACTAACACTTAGGTAACATTCATAAAAATTACTACCTAGTAATAATTACGACTAACATAAATTAACCTCCCCTTAATTAATTTATGCAACAAACAAAACGATGGAGAAAACACGCCTTGTTTACTCCCAAGCAAACCTGCAAGAAACGGTTAGCATCACTTATGCTACCGGAACTCACCTAAGGTTTTAGTCGAAAGGAAAAGACTCTAGCTCACGAACCACTTTGCTCCTAGCTAAGACTCTTCTACCTCGGCTAAACTTCTTCTCTGTTAAATCCACCTTGATATCGGCCTACGCTTTGATCGGTAAGGATTCTTCCTTGATCACTTCTATCTCTAAATTAATTCTCTCTCGCTTCTCTCTAGAATTTTCTANGCCATGCATAGACCCTCCATCATATGCATGCGAAATCAACTAACACTTAGGTAACATTCATAAAAATTACTACCTAGTAATAATTACGACTAACATAAATTAACCTCTCCCTAATTAATTTATGCAACAAACAAAACGATGGAGAAAACACGCCTTGTTTACTCCCAAGCAAACCTGCAAGAAACGGTTAGCATCACTTATGCTACCGGAACTCACCTCAGGTTTTAGTCGAAAGGAAAAGACTCTAGCTCACGAACCACTTTGCTCCTAGCTAAGACTCTTCTACCTCGGCTAAACTTCTTCTCTGTTAAATCCACCTTGATATCGGCCTACGCTTTGATCGGCAAGGATTCTTCCTTGATCACTTCTATCTCTAAATTAATTCTCTCTCGCTTCTCTCTAGAATTTTCTAAGTTTAGAGGGATGATCTAACCTAAGGGGTTCCGAGTCCTATTTATAGCCGCATGAGTGGAATTTCGATCGCACACTTATCATTCGAACGTCCCATCGCCGTATGTAGTGAGTGCGCCAGCCGTCTCCTTTTGGTCCAACCTTCCTCCTCGCCTTTATGCGTTGCTCGGGCTAAACCGTAACCCATGTTCGTAGGTCTGCGCGATTATTCTCTTTGTCGCGCACTATCCAAGCAAGATTCTCGCGTGTCGTTGCTCGATTTGGGGTGATAAGTAGGCCCCAACTACTACAATAGCCCCCTACGATTACCCCTGGCAGAACAGTCCCATCAGTTTGCCCCCCTAGGTTAAACTTTCACAAGAAGTGTTACCAAACTTGGCCGACAAGTGTCACCAAACTTGCTCGGCAAGTTAGCCGCCCATAAATACCAATCCGGTCGAGACACCCATCTGGTCGAATGTCCAAGTGCGCTAGGTGTCGACGGTGCCTCCATGGTGGTCGACAATCCCGGCGTGAAATTCTCCCGTCATGCCATGCGCCGCCTTTCACTACTTCCGCCAAGGTCTCGAAGCAAAAAAGAGATCCATGTGATCTCTTGAGCCGTGGAGGTGAGAGCTCTGTATTCGGCATTCGTTGATGACCTTGATGTCATCGTTGTCTTTTTGCTGACCATGATATCAGATTTGATCCCAACATTGTGCAGAAACCAGTAGTGGACCGTCGAGTTTCCTTGCATCATGCCCAATCACTGTCATAAAAAGCAGAGAGAAGGAGATTCGAGTTCTTCTTGATGGGAAGTCCCATGTTAATAGTCCTTTTCACATATCGAAGAATGCGTTTTAGTAAATTGAAGTCAGAAACAGTTGGTGAATACATTCTTTGACAAACAAAGTTCACAACATATTAAATGTATGGCCTTGTGATCGTCAGATACGGCAACTTTCCTGCAAGAATTCTAAAATAGGTGGGTTCCGGGAATGGCTCAGAGTTGAGATTCTCTAAGTGTTGTGGCAGAGCAGTTGGCATGGGATTACAATCTGTCATCCCAGCTTGATGCAGAATATTTGATGCATAAGCTGTTTGATGAAGAAATAGGCCATTGGTGTAAGATTCAATCTCAATTTCCAAAAAGTAGTGCGGTGGACCAAGATCTTTCATGGAGAATCGGTTGTTAAGATACTTGAGAAGCTCATCAAGGAGAAACTGTTCACTTCCTGTTAGAAGGATATCATCGACATAGAGGAGTAGGACAAGAGTCTTATCCTTTTAATGATACACAAATCAGGAAGGATCTGATTTACATCAGACAAACCCAAAGTCAATAAGAAAATTGCTAAAGGTGTTAAACTAGATCCTTGGAGCTTGTTTGAGGCCATATAGAGTTTTGGTGAGATGGCAGACGTGAGAGGGCTTCTGAGGATCAATAAATTCAGCAAATTGGAACATGAACACTGGTTCCTGCAACTCTTCATGTAGAAACGCATTGGAGACATCCAATTGCTTGAGAGGCCAGTCCTTTGCAGTTGCAACATCAAGAACAAGCCGTATTGTTGATGTTCTGACAACTGGACTAAATGTATATACTAAATGGATGCATATAATGCATATACTGAAAGGCGTGCCTTACAATTACTTGGAGGAAGATTTGGTCAACAAGAGCTTTTTACTTCTCCAGCTAAATCCGGTTCACAAGAAAGTTCTGGTTCTTGTCCACAAAGGTAAACCAATCCTCGAGTTAAATATGATCCTCGAATACATCGACCAAACATGGACAAACAATTCAATCTTTCCTCAAGATCCATACGACAAAGCCATGACTCTTCTGGCCAAATTCGTCGACGAACAAGTAAATGGATGCATATAGTCGTCTCCTTTTGTAATCCCTAATCCGATTCAATGATGTAAAGCTCGAGTTTGAACTAAGTTTTAGTTGATTCTGAAAAAGACTTCAGCGAGAAGTAGGAGAATTTTCTTCGAAGTCATTAAATCTCCTTTGCATTTTACATTTCTGGTCTTCTTTTTTCTCTAATCTTCTTCAAGATCAATCTCTGCAACTATCATATAAGTTTCTTGTGAAAAGAATTGATGTCAAAGTTGCACATGAATTTTCTTTTACGCCCAGAAGTTGTTGTATTTACCAAGCCCCGATAGTAGATTTGGTTGACTAGAGGATCTTTAAACCCGAAGGTCGGGAGTTCAACATGCGTTGTGAGCTTCGGCATAGAACCTTTTTGTTAAAATAATTAAAAAAAAATTGTTGCATTTCTGTTATATGGATTAACTTTGTATGTATGTGATAATTTTAAACACGTCACCGCTCACGTCACTTGGACATTTTTGGTTTAATTTTGGATTGATGGTTCGATTCAATTCCGGCTAGTTCGGGTTTAGTGAAAACTAAAACTGGTATTTTACAGAATTTATTTCGGTACGCTTCAGTTGTTATTATTATTTTTTGGGAGAACATATAGACCAATATATATACAACAAACATTCGAAAACATTTACATATATGTTATGGAAAATCAAAGTAATAAATTTTGATTTGTAATTTTTTTTTAAAAAATGTATGTATTAAATATTAAAAAAAAAAAAATCATGCTACTAGTTATTGTAAAAAAAAAATATTTATTCCATACTTTTGATTAAGATATACATCATGGATCGCTCAACTGATTACTTTCGAATTTAGACAGACGACTCATTCAGTGAAATCAGAACCAAAACACAACACAAAACACACAAAGATGTTACTAAAAAAAAAAATAGAGCTCGACCTTCTTCGGAAACGTGAATCAGCCGGAGATCTGAATAGACTTGACATCAGCCTTCTTCTTCGTCTCCGCTTTAGGCACAGTCACAGTCAAAACTCCATTCTCCATCGCAGCTTTCACCTGATCCATCTTCACATTCTCCGGCAGCCTAAACCTCCTCGTGAACTGCCCGCTCGATCTCTCCACACGGTGCCACGTGTCGTTCTTATCCTCCTTCTCCACGTGTCTCTCTCCACTGATCTTCAAAACGCTATCTTCCTCGATCTCGACCATCACTTCCTCCTTCTTCAGTCCAGGCAAGTCCGCCTTCAACACGTGCGCCTCCGGCGTCTCCCTCCAGTCCACACGTGCGTTCACGATCGCAGTGTTTTCTCGGGAAAGCGACGAGAACTCCTTGAACGGATCACAAACGTCTAGCGAGAAAGGATCGAAGATGTTGCTGCTACGCCTGTTGTTGCCGAAGAAGCTCGGAATCATCGACATTTTCAGTGAATTTTTCGAAAATTAAAGTCGATTTAGAGTTTAGGGTTGTGAATTTGATTTTCGACTTCTGAGAAAACACAGTGCATCGAAGAATCTATTTAAAGGCACAAAACGAAATTTCTGGAGCTTCTCGATATTTTGTCTCCACTCCCACCGAGCATCGAAGAATCAAACTTACGCGAAAACAGAAGCATCTAGAAGACCTGAAGGATATCAGGTGAATCGGGAAAATTCTAGAGGTGTTTATGCCAGAGTTTCATGGGATTTTATTGGCTTAATAACTAAGTCCATATGGGCTGGATTTGTTATTATTCAAACTGGGCCCTATCGTATTTCTAGGATTATAATCTGGTCAGGTAAGCTGCTCTAACCCAACGGTGTTTAGAGACTTGAGCGGAATTGACTAAAGCCAAAGCCGAACCAGTGAAAAGCAAAACCATTTCTTGAAAAGTTCGAAGCAATGTTCTAAAAAACGGTCTAGATGGGGCCTAGGCGCCAAATCGGTCATAACCGAAACGATTTTACTAAAGTCGGTGAGATAAATCGAAATCTCGGTTTAGGCGGCCTAAATAGGTTCAAATCGGCTCAAATCGGCCAAATCGGCCTAGGCGCCGGTTTAATATATGATTTAATTTTTAATTATTTTTTGTGTTTTCAAAAAATAAGCCGTTTAAATAAATGAAAAAAAAATTGAAACGTCAAAATTGATTAGAGTAATTTAATTATATCATTTTCACCATCACTTTGTTTCTTCCTTCGTGAACTATGAATCTTCCTTCTACTTCTTTATTTCTATTTTCTTCTTATTTTAATTTTTCCTTTTCGTTTAGTTTATTTATACTTTTATCAAAGTTTCAAATTATTTTTTGTTACTATTACTATTAGCCGTAACGTGTTTTGTTAGTCGGAACATGTTTTGTTATTATTACTATTAGCCGCCTCTGGTTCTACCTACTTTTTTTGAAATACATTGATGGAGTTCAAGAATCACATCGCAGAACATCGAACTGAACCAGATTTGCAAACCGAAAATATATGACGTAATGTTATGTCATATTTTACTTATTTTTATTTCAGTTATTTGCTTATGTCATTTATTTCAAGTATCGATAAGAAGATAATTGGTCCTCCTTATGTTTAGGAAACCACCTCTTCCACTTATCCTTAATTCCTTGTTGTAAGGAGCTACGACTCCCCTTAGCTTCTTGTATTCCTATTTAATCAATGGAAAACAAAAAAAATAGGTAATCTCAATTGCCAACAAAAGTGTTCTTGTCTTTATTGTTCTAGTGTTATAACTGGGACCATCAATTGGTATTCAGAGCATTCACCTATTTCCATTCAAAATTTGTTTTCCCCTTTTTCAAAATTCCACCAAAAAAATCGAAACAGTTAGCCGTGACTTTACCAGAGTCAATGGCTAGCACAAAAGCTCGTTTGGATGACCTCGAAACAGGCTTAGGGATGGTTCAAGATGAGCTCTAGAAATTGACCACCAGCATTGCAGACAAATTTTGAAGCATGGAGGAATCAAATGCCGAAAAGCACCAGAGCTTGGAGACCTCGATAAATCATATGTTGGAGCTGATGACTCATCACCATGAGTGTAATACCCGATTCCATAAAGGAATTTGGTCGAGAAATTAAAAATTTCAGAATCGACTCAGGGAAGGTGTAACTCTCAAAATCAGGACAAGAAAAAGCCATTGGGCGAGTCAGAATAAGCATAGACCGGACTGATTGGAAGCTACACGGACAAAGGAATCCGTTCGGCAAGAACCAAAGGAAAGTGAAGAAAAACCGAAGTTGTCAAAACGTCCAAAGGAAGACACTTCTGACAAGGAAAAACCAAAAGAAAACGTTTGGGCGAGTTAGATTTGGCTATACTCGAGCCAAATCAAACGCATCTCATCAGCACTAGTTTTAGCCGAGAGGACTATTTCTAGCCGGAGAAAAATGAAAGTTTGCCAAGTAAAGGAAGACTACTTGGAAAAGCTAGAGAAAGGCAACTCATGAAGATCGGCCGAAGAAGAAAAGGAAACGAACGAGCGGATCGGAAGGTATTCACCTAGGACCAGGAACGTCCCAAAATCGAAGAAGCTCAAAATCGGGTAAAAATTGAACTAAGGAATTTTTGAATTTAAACCTTACCCGAGTGATGGTAAAAGCTTGGCACGCCGAAGGAACACCTCAGAAGTGAAGGATTCGACAAAGCAAAAGTTGGTCGAACGGGCTAGGTCGAAGCCGTTAGCGGGCGAGCGACCAGACGAGCTCCGGGGGAACGACCATAGGCACGGTGACCCGAAATCTTCAGGTCAGAAGTTGAACCGCCGGAGTTGAACGTGAGACGGAGGAGGAACCACGTGGCACAGCGTCGGCCACAAAATCCGACCGACCGAGCGCCGCGAAATCCGTAAAAGCGGCGGAGGCGCGTGTCATGCCGAGAGCGTTTTCCGCCGGTTTTGTCCACCATTTTCAGAGCACATATGACATTTGGAGAGTGATGAGTCGTTGTTGGACAAATGGGACGAGCTGGATGGTATTTATAAGCTTGCGGAGTAAGCTAATCAAAACCTTACCATTTAAGGATTTAGTGGGGAACATGAGTGGACGTAGGGTCAGGTCTAGTCCCTAGCGTGGATGGTAAAAAGCGAAACTACCCTACCACCCACCTTACGCATTTTTGGAACAGAGTCACTTAAATGACGATAGTGGGGAGCAAACAGAATCTGCGCGCGGGCTAGCTAGAGGGCCTACGGGCTAGAGCACTCACGCGGCAGGTCATGATTGCTCAGAGCAGTAGCGTGGGCAAGTGGAGCAGTAGAGACTTGGGCCGGAAGTCACGGCATGTGTCTGGCCACCCGTCGCCTTGCAGGCGACCCAAACGACAAGTGTAACCAAACCAACCGACCTTCCGCGGCTATAAATAGGCTCCCATCCTCAAGGTAAGTTCATCACTCACCAAAGCTTAAAAACTAGAGAGAAGTTAGAGAAAAGAGTTAGAGTGAGAGGGTACCTTAGCGTGAGAGACTCGGTTTAAATCACGTGCATTTTAACCGAGAGGAGATCTCATCGAGGAAGGTGGTGAGCTTAGAAGTGAAGACTTTTCCGTTTAGCCAAGCAACGTTAAGGTGAGTTATGGTAGTATAGATTTTATACTTATCGTTGCTTGCTGATTTGGTGGGAATAAACCACTTGAGTTTATTCCGCTATTAGTTTGATTTTATAAATTAATTTCTAGAGTGAGGTTAATTTATTTTAGACTTAGAGAATTTTAGGGATTAAAATCTAAGTATTTAAAAATCGTTTAGTGAAGGTTCTTGCATGCATTTGGCTCGGGCCCATGCATGGCAAGCCACTCGAAATTCAAACATTAAAAGAGGTAAAAAGGAAATTACTCAAGGACAGAGGTCCACGAGTGGGGAAAAATTAGTGTAGAATTTTGTTCAGTGATTGTAATTTTCATGTTGTAGTGGACCGATGGCCTTACGACCAGCTTAATTAGTGAGATAGGAATAATCTGAATGGATTATTGTAGAATAGAAACCGGAGGTAAGTATTTATTCAGTTTAGAGGATGTGATCAACACCATCATTAAGACTCGGAGGGTACTTGGGTCGCTCCTCGGCCGAGTATGCACGACGGTGCACGTAGACCGGAAAGTCAGAATTGTCACGAATTTTATGATCCTTTGTGGTGATTAAACCGAGGTTGTCACGAATGAGGTGGTTGTGTGATGCATCGTAGATAGAGCTCTAGTCGTTTAGTCGTTGAATGCTAACTAGGTTTAGCTTGTAGATGGTGATAATTTAGCTTGCGCATTGTGTACTCGTGATGAGTTAGCTGATAGACTTAATCGTAGTTAGTAATTCTACATGTTAGTGGTAGTGTTTAGTCGTAGATGCTGTAATACTTGGTTTGCTTGTGATCGCTTCCTGGTAGTATTTAGGCTTCAGCTATCTGGGGTAGGAATTAGTGGGGTGGGGACTAACGTGAGGGTAGGGGTCTTGAACTCACTGGGCATTTAGTAGAAATGCTCATTATACAATTTTTGTCGCAAGTAACCTTAGTGGGGAATATTAGGGGTAAGCATCGGACAAAGGCAAGCCAGAAGTAGATTGTGGTGTTTGTGTAAGAGTAATGTAGAATTTACAAAAGGGTTTTAGGATAAAACTACAATATGTGATTGTAAGAATTTTAATAAGTGTAATAAAATTAGAGATTTCCTAAAACCTCGAATCTTAAGATACTAGGCTCTAGTCCGGAGCCGAAACAACTCTCGGTTAGCTTTACGGGTTGGAAATTCTTAGACTGCTGGTCGAAAGGAACTAAAGAGATGCAACTTCCGGGATAATTCGGTCAGCAAGATAGTATGGGCTGTCTACTGACTGGTTTGTCTCGGCAGTTCCCTTTCACGTCTGTGGCACACCCGGTTTTGGTTATGCGAAGGATCTCAGGTCGAAATAGGGGGTGTTACAAAAGTTGGTATCAGAGCATGGTTCCTAATCATGCTCATGGGATCGAGTTTTCAAGGGTTTTTTTTTTCGAGTCTAAACATGAGTCGCACAAACACCATTAGGAATTATGGACTTCCGATTGCTATTAGGTTAGTAGGGGTTTTGGGAAATTTTAGGACTAGCCTTATTTGACGAGAAAATGCAGGATGTCGAGACGGATGGGGAGATATGAGTGGGATCCGGAGTGGACACCTGGTTCTGAGAGGAGGCAGACACACTGATATCTGACGTTCTACGGGTCAGGAGGATCCGGTTCATGGGGAAGTTCATCAAACGACGACACTAGCTCGAGTTTGTTGTAAGAGATATACATTTTCGATTCAGATACATCATTTGAATTCGACCCAGAGATCGACCCCGAGGCAGAACAGCACGAGGCGAGCTTAACCAATGCCGACGTACTTGAGGGATTTGACATAGACTTGGATATGGAGTCAATCCCGCAAGCACCGGAAGAAGGAGAGGAGATGTACATGGCATCACCGTATGTAGGATATGCCCCAGTACCGACGACATATTCCGACGTAGAGACTTGGGAGTCACCGAGACCTAAGATAATAGAGATCTCATCTGACACGTCTATGGCGGCCCAATCATACATGTCTTTGACAAGCGAGTCAGAGGATTCGCAGATGATCCACATGCCATACATGTACACGATGGATTGTAACTATAGCTACTCACCGCAAGAATCACGAGAGATGGTACAATGCGAGCCAGAATCGATGATTATGCGAGTGGGGAACATGCCTTCAAGAGGAGGAGAGCACGGTCTCAAAGGAGACGAAGACACCGAAGATTGGGGAGACAACTTCAGACAAGCTGAAGAAGGAAGAAGAGAGGTAGAAGAGTTGGCGATGAGATGCGCCAAAGCTGAAGAAGGAAGAAGAGAGGCAGAAGAGTTGGCGACGAGATGCGCCAAAGCTGAATAGATGGTGCAAGACCAACACGACCGTTGGATGGGCACGATAACACCGGAGCGGCAAGGGAAGAAGAGACAAGAGTTCACAGAGATTGGACAGACAACCGAGCCCGAATCCTAAGAGATCATGAGTTGAGAAACTTACACCATTGGCAAAACAAAAACGATAATCTCATTAACGAATACAACCGAGCTTGGAGACCACACCTTGTGCGAGACATGGCAATGGAGGAGCCACTAACCTTGACGCACGAGCTGATTCAAGCCATGATAGCGGAGCAACAAGGCCATGCTGAAGCATACCAGAGAGGAGTCGAAGACAGAGGAGGAGATGCCGTAGTTCCGCAAAACCACTTTGAAGACGAAGACGGAGAGAAACGGACAGTTCCAAGGACCCAAAGATTTGGGGACTTACTAGATCACGAGATCCGGCAAGAGGCCGAAAAAGAAGACGAAGAAAGGAACATGTTCGGACCACCACCCGAAGAAATTGAGGCTGAGGAGTTTAGAGCCGCACGAAGGAGTCCGACTATGAAGTTAATAAGAAGTAGGGAAGAGGAAACAGAAGAAGACGGAGAAACATGGGAGGAATGGTGACAACGCCACAAATCATGGAGAAATCATTTCGGATGGAACGTACCCCCAGCCGATGAAGCCAACAATGAGATATTCCAGAGGGAGGTACATACTCAAAACCAAGGAGGAAGAGACATTAGACGAAGAGTTACTCGACAAGAGATTGAGGAAAAAGAAGCGAACGAACCAAACTATCCGGAGGAGTACTGGATGGGCGGACAAACCTGGAGTGAAACGGAGGATGAACCGAGGATCAGAAGTGAAACGGAGAATGTAAGCTTCGGCATGAACCCAAACAATACAATCAAAAGGATTGAACGTGGAGTGAATCCACAATAAATTAAAAGGAGATCGAGCGATGAAGGATCAAACGCACTAAGGGATCGCTATGGCAAGTTGCCTACGAGAGCGTTGCGAATTGGAACGCCAATTCAGATGACATATCAAGCACCGAGCAGAGGATTGATGTTCCCACACTTAAACTTATGCTACATGTGCGGAATCAGAGGACATGGTGAAGACGAGTGCCCTCTATACAAGGACCAGAGTTCCACGTAACCCCCTCACCTTCCCACTCGACATCAGGCGGGTCGTACGGATCGGCAACATCCGGCGACTCAGGAAGTTCTGGGTATTCAGATTTAGCTAGGTACCCAAATTACGGTCATAATTAGGATAGATAGTAGGGAACCCTCCAACCTTAGAATAGGTCAAAGGCTAAGGTACGTTGGGGTTCTAATCCATCCTTTGTATGATAGTGTAGATATGTGTGCTTGAGGGTTGTGTGCTTGTGTGAATAAAAGTCGCATGGGAGCCGGGAAGCCTAGGATCATGCCCATGCTTTTAGTGAACGGATAGTCGGGAAGACGAGGACGGTTCACATGTAAAATAGAAGCTTGAATGTTTAATATGGAATGAAGTTTGAAGTTGTGAAATCATGGATGGTTATATTATAAGTATAATATGAATCAAGAATGATTAAAATTGGGCACTTATAATTTTGAGCGAGTCATCACTATTCTAAGTATACCATGAATGAATGGTCGGGGAAAGCAAATGAAAAGTAAAATTTGGTTAGGTTAAAAGATGACGAACCTAGAAACTATAGGAAAATTTAAGAAAATGACTTAAGGAAAAGCATTGGTGAGAGTTCGAGGAACTATTTATAGCTGGAAGGAAGAAGAGGAGACCACCGGAAGGACACGGCAAGTCTAACAAGGCAGAAGATGAACCAAGAAGAAGATCGCAGTGAAGAACGGGCAAGTTCAACCGAAGACAGGTTAGAGAAAGGACAATCTAACCTGATGGACCGAGAGCGATCTGGGAAAGGTCAAGACGCACCGAGCAACGTGCGAAGTATGACAAGAGGGAGAAAGAAAATAAAGAGCCAGCCAGGGCATTCACAATAATGATGATGATGACGATGTTGAGGAAGCCAAAGGAACAACATCACCTATGGCATCAAGAAGGAACAATAACCATGAAATGGTCAAGCTGGTTAAACAAGAAGACAATAGAAGGGTCTTTACTCAAGAAAAAGTAGAAGACAATGAGGAACCCAAAAACGGGGAGGACTTTCCAAAGAAGAAGAACTACGAGGAAAGTTGGTATTCAAGAAGGAGGACCTAAGAAGAAGTTGGTATCAAATGCAACCCGTGAAGAATAAAGGTGGAAGAGAAGAACCATGAAAAGAGAAAGACTATGAAGACAACAGTGAAACAGAAGACTTCAAAGCAAAATCCAAGAGGGAAAGTTAGTGTCAGATGAGAGAATTCGAGACGAATTTTAATGAGAAGGGGAGGATGTAATACCCGGTTCCATAGAGGAATTTGGTCGAGAAATTAAAAATTTCAGAATTGACTAAGGGAAGGTGTAACTATCAAAATCAGGGCAAGAAAAAGCCGTTGGTCGAGTCAGAATCAGCATAGACCAGACCGATTGGAGCTATGCAGACAAAGGAATCCGTTCGAAGTTGAAGAAAAATCGAAGTTGTCAACACGTCCAAAGGAAGACACTTCTGACAAGGAAAAACCAAAAGAAAACGTTTGGTCGAGTTAGATTTGACTATACTCGAGCCAAATCAAACGCATCTCATCAGCACTAGTTTTAGCCGAGAGGACTATTTATAGCCGGAGAAAAATGAAAGTTTGCCAAGTAAAGGAAGACCACTTGGAAAAGCTAGAGGAAGGCAAATCATGAAGATTGGCCAAAGCAGAAAAGGAAACGAACGAGTGGATCGGAAGGTATTCACCTAGGACCAAGAACGTCCCAAAACAGAAGAAGCTCAAAATCGGGTAAAAATTCAACTAAGGAATTTTCGAATTTAACCCTTACCCGAGTGATGGTTAGAGCTTGGCACGCCGAAGGAACACCTCAGAAGTGAAGGATTCGACAAAGCAAAAGTTGGTCGAACGGGCTTGGTCGAAGCCGTTAGCGGGAGAGTGACCAGACAAGCTCCGAGGGAACAACCATAGGCACAGTGACCCGGAAATCTTCAGGTCAGAAGTTGAACCGCCGGAGTTGAACGTGAGACGGAGGAGGAGCCACGTGGCACGGCGTCAGCCACAAAATCCGACCGACCGAGCGCCGCGAAATCTGTAAAAGCGGCGGATGCGCGTGTCATGCCGAGAGCGTTTTCCGCCGGTTTTGTCCGTCATTTTCAGAGCACAGATGACATTTGGAGAGTGTTGAGTCGTTGTTGGACAAATGGCACGAGTTGGATGATATTTATAAGCTTGCGGACCAAGCTAATCAAAACCTTACCACTTAAGGATTTAGTGGGGAACATGAGTGGACGTAGGGTTAGGTCTAGGCCCTAGCGTGGTGATATACTCATATATTGCATGTTTTAGCATACATTTCACTTAGAGTTTTGTGTCATTTACATGCATAATCATGGTTTTGTCTTGCATTTAGGTCTCATTTAGAGATTAGGACATTTTCATTGGGTCTAGTGAGTTCTTGCATGTTTTGGAGTATTTTCTAGGTGTTTGGAGACAATAGATGATGTTTGGAGTTATGAAGCATAAGAGAAGGAAGGGGTCATCCGAACCGTCCAAAAGAACCTACCAAACGAAGGCTCTCTGATCTGATTTAGCTTCGCAGGTGTTCATGAAAGTTTGGAAGATATGGCCGATTTTCTAAGGAGTCTCCGTCGGGCCGCCGAAAAGAAGAATGAACTTTCCAGAAGACTGTACCGACCCATTCTGGGTCGGTATGCTGGATCGGTATCAGCACAGGAGGAAACACCGACCCAGATCAGCTCGGCATGAAGGCACAGAAAGATTAGTACCGACCCATTCTGGGTCGGTACTACGGCTCGGTACTAATCTCTCCAATACCAGTTTGATCCAGGCCCAGCGTGCCTTAAAGACCTGGCTGGACGAAGGGTCTCCAATCCGAATTAGCCTCGGTAGTCTTCACAAACGTTGTAGAGGAGTGAGTTAGCTTGCCAGAAGAGTTGAAATCAAGTCGTTCGGATGTCAGGTTCAGGAGTTATGGCTGATTTACTAAGTGTATGTCCATCTGTGCCGACCCATTTCCAAGCGGTACAAATGATCGGCATGACACCAGGTATTTGTACCGACCCATTTGTACCGACCCAGGACTGGTCGGTACAAATCTCTCCAACCAAGCTTCACTTCCATGCCGGCCAAATTCCACCTGACGTGCATCGTTCGTCTACAATAACACCGACCCGTCCTTAAGCTCTATGGCATGTTCGGCATCGATCCTCAAAGTTCAGTACCGACCTGTCCTGGTGCGGTACAATTGCTCGGTACTGGGGCAAAGATTAGTACCAACCTGCCCTAGCTCGGTACACTTGGTCGGTACAAAACCACTTCCTAATCCGTCCTCGTGAAGCCAGCCGAAGTAACTCAAAGATCAGGCCGAATGAAGAACTTACACTCGGATTTAGCTTCGGAAGTCTTCATAGAAGTTTTAGATGATTGAGTTAGCTGCCTTCTGGAGGTGTTTTCATGTCATTCTGATATGTGGTTAGAAAGATACATCAGATTTATCAGAGACATGTCTGTCTGGCGCCCATACGAAGGGTTTCCAATCCGATTCAGCTTCTACGTTCTTCATGAAAGTCGTAGATATATGAGTTAGCTGTCGCCTGGAGGTGGTTTCAGGTCATTTGGATAAGTGGTTCAAGAGATATGGCGATTTTACCAAGTGTATGTAGACCAGTACCGACCGACTCCCGTGCGGCACACTCCGACCGGTATGACACCAGGGACTTGTGCCAATCCACTGTACCGACCCAGGACTGGTCGGTACAGACCACCAGAATCAGCCAAAAATCAGTTTTGGTCGGGTCAACACCCGGTTTGTTCCGAGTTGACCCGGTTCGATCCCCTATCACTATAAAAACCCAAAAACCATTTGCTCTAGCTTAAGAAGTTTCATGTATTCCTAGTGCATTGATCTTAACCTCTTTGGTTCGAACCTCAAATACTACAATGATATGAGTTGGTTTGAGTAATTGATATGAACTTAACACAAAATCTATTTATCACGTGGTTGGTAAAAAGCGAAACTACCCTACCACCTACCTTACGTATTTTTGGACCAGAATCATTTAAAGGATGATAGTGGGGGACAAACAGAATCTGCGTGCGGGCTAGCTAGAGAGCCTACGGGCTAGAGCACTCACGCGGTAGGTCATGATTGCTCAGAGCAGTAGCGTGGGCAAGTGGAGCAGTAGAGACTTGGGCCGGAAGTCACGGCATGTGTCTGGCCACCCGTCGCCTTGCATGTGACCCGAACGACAAGCGACCCAAAACCAACCGACCCGTGGCTATAAATAGGCTCCCATCCTCAAGGTAAGTTCATCACTCACCAAAGCTTAGTAAAAACTAGCGAGAAGTTAGAGCAAAGAGTTAGAGTGAGAGGGTACCTTAGCGTGAGAGACTCGGTTTATATCACGGGCATTTGAACCGAGAGGAGATCTCATCGAGGAAGGTGGTGAGCTTAGAAGTGAAGCATTTTCCGTTTAGCCAAGCAATGTTAAGGTGAGTTCCGGTAGTATAGATTTTATACTTATCGTTGCTTGCTGATTTGGTGAGAATAAACAACGTGAGTTTATTCCGCTATTAGTTTGATTTTATAAATTAATTTCTAGAGTGAGGTTAATTTATTTTAGACTTAGAGAATTTTAGGGATTAAAATCTAAGTATTTAAAAATCGTTTAGTGGAGGTTCTTGCATGCATTTGGCTCGGGCCCATGCATGGCAACCCACTCGAAATTCAAAAATGAAAAGAGGTAAAAAGGAAATCACTCAAGGACAGAGGTCCATGAGTGGGGAAAAATTAGTGTAGAATTTTTTTCATGTTGTAGTGGACAGGTGGCCCTTAGGCTAGCTTAATTAGTGAGATAGGAATAATCCGGAGGGACTATTGTAGAATAGAATCCAAAGGTAGGTTTTTATTCAGTTTAGGGGATGTTATCAACACCATCATTAAGACTCACATGGTACTTGGGACGCTCCCTCGGCCGAGTATGCACGACTGTGCACGTAGACCGGAAATTCAGAAATGACTTGGTCAAAATTGACATAGGTTTATGTTCCTTTGTGGTGATTAAACCGAGGTTGTCACGAATGAGGTGGTTGTGTGATGCATTGTAGATAGAGCTCTATTCGTTTAGTCGTTGAATGCTAACTAGGTTTAGCTTGTAGATGGTGATAATTTAGCTATCGCATTGTGTACTCGTGATGAGTTAGTTGATAGACTTACTCGTAGTTAGTAATTCTACATGTTAATAGTAGTGTTTAGTCGTAGATGCCGCATTACTTGGTTTGCTTGTGATCGCTTCCTGGTAGTATTTAGGCTTCGGCTATTGATATGCTCAAATTAATACCCTATAAGTACTAAAGCAGTTG
>PKMM01011739.1:389606-425283 GCA_002933915.1 Eutrema heterophyllum | reverse complement strand
GACAAGATAGTATGGGTTGTCTACTGATAGGTTTGTCTCGGCAGTTCTCCCTTCACGTCTGTGGCACACCCAGTTTTGGTTCTGCGAAGGATCTCAGGTCAAAACTGGGGGTGTTATAGTGAGGGTGCTTCCAATGTTCCGCGATGCACTCATCCGCCTGAAGACATCCCACCTTTGATCCACCATCGACCAGAACCAATCAACCCATTTGCATCGGCTCAAGCACCAATTCGGTACCGTCACATTAAGCTCGACTTACCCCGTTTTGATGGTGGAGACCCAACAGAATGGATTAGCAAAGCGAAACAATTTTTCGCTTGTCAAGACATACCGCCAAATCAACAGGTCAGCCTTGCGTCTTACCACCTCTAGGCAGTGGCGAAGTAATGGTGGCTGGCAACAATGAAAGCCCTCGGGACAGATGCACACCACACCACGTAGGAGATGTTCGAAACGGAGCTGCGAGTACGGTTCGGGCAAACACGCGGTGATAATTTTCATAAAGCTCTGTCTAAGATTCGTCAAACAGGCTCTTTACGCGATTACCAACAAGAGTTTGAGCGACTACAAAACAAAGTCACCAACTGGTCGGAGGAGGCTCTTGTCGGAACATTTATGGGCGGACTGAACGAATCTATTACCGCTACCGTCCGTAAGTTTTCACCAACAACTTTGCGCGAAGTCGTCAACTTAGCCAGATTGAGCGATGACAACCAACAAACACAACGACGGGTTTTTGTCTCTCGAAATTACCCATCCTCTTCTCAACAACGTCCATTCCTTCCTGCACCTCCGGTTCCGCGCAACCCCACACCACCATATCCAAACTCACTAACGCCGAAGAAGCTGTCTTGGGAAGAAATGAAACGTAAGCGCAGTCTCAGTCTTTGCTTTAGCTGTGACGAACGTTACAAACCAGGACACAAATGTCGCAAGTCCCAATTATTGCTGATGGAAGGCGAAGAGGATGATGACGATGATGATGAAATCTTTCATGAAACGGAAGAACCTGAAATCATGTTGCATGCACTCACGGGCTGGGGCTCGCCTACAACACTACGGGTCACAACGAAGATTAACAGGCGGAAAATTGTTGCGTTGATCGACAGCGGATCCACCCATAACTTCATCAGCGAACACACCGCCAATCAATTGAACCTGCGGATGACGCCAATAAAACCATTCCGGTTGAAAGTCGCCGACGGTCACCCCCTTCATTGTCGGGGTTCCTTTCGGAATATCAACATGGCGTTAGGCGGCGGAAATTTTTTCCGATCGAGCTTTTTCTTCTTCCTCTCACGGGACTCGACCTCGTGTTGGGAGTTCAATGGCTTTCTCTATTGGGCCCGACATTATGCGATTGGCAAGCCCACACTTTGGAGTTTTCATGAGCTGGAAAAAAGAGGATGATTTATGGGCTTCAACATCAATTTATCTCTTAGGCCCCGTCAACAGAAATCATTAAAGGTACTAAAATGGGCCAGGCCTGCTTTGCACTTTCCATCCACACTATCGACAAAAGCACACCAACGATCCCCGACGCGATGATACAACTTCGATAACAGTTCGACGGCGTCTTCCAAATTCCGACGGAGCTACCGCCGGTAATTGAGCATCATGTCGCTCTGAAGGAAGGCTCCGATCCGGTGAATGTGCGACCGTATCGTTATGCGCATTTCCAGAAAGAGGAGATCGAACGACAAGTTCGTGAAATGCTGCAGGCCTGTTAATTCGTCCGAGCTCAAGTCCTTCTCCTCCCCGGTGCTGCTACTGAAGAAATAAGACGGTTCATGGCAATTCTGCACCGATTACAGAGCCCTCAACGCCGCGACTATCAAAGCTCGATTCTCGATCCCACAGTCGACGACATGCTCGATGAGCTACACAGTGCCACCATTTTCACCAAGGTCGACCTTACCGTTGGTTATCATCAAGTCCGTGTTCATCCACCTGGCATTCCGAAAACAGAACACGACGGCCACTACAAATATTTGGTAATGCCTTTCAGCTTGTGCAACGCTCCTTCCACTTTTCAATCCCTGATGAATTCTGAATTCCGCGAGCACCTCCGTCGATTCGTCCTTGTTTTCTTCGACAACATCCTGGTCTACAGTCGTTCGTGGGAAGATCACCTTAAGCATGTCAAAATTGTTCTCGAGCTTCTGCAACAACACTGTTTGTTCGTCAAAGAGGAAAAATACGAATTTGGGAAAGGAGAATTGGAGTATCTCGGTCAAATCATTTCAGGCGACAGTGTGAAAGTGGATCAGACGAAGATCAAAGCAATGGTTGATTGGCCAGCACCGACAACCATCACGGAGTTACGAATATTCTTGGGTCTTACGGGTTACTACCGTAAGTTTTTCAAAGACTACGGGTGTAACACCCCCTACTCGCGCTACGGATAGACCAAGCCAGGAATACTACAAACTACGCGGGGCTACAGAGATATTCAGGCCCGAGAGGCACAAAGCCTTTCTAGCTAGAACGTCGCTATAGGTGTGTGCCTCTCGACCGAGGCCTAAGGCTTTTCAACCCGTTCCTTAGTGTTGAGTTGTTGTAGTTTGGACTAAACGTATACCATTTAACACAAACCGGCTTTTTGGCAAATCTTACATAATATTCATATTTTTGAAAATAGTTTTCAAAAGGGTTTATACTAGGGTTGGCCGGCCTTTCGCCAAAACTATACATATATATACTTTGCTAACCAATTTTTACAAAAGCCAAGCAATCTACTCCGGCCGTCCTAACGTCCCGCCGCCTACGAGCTAAGCCTGTCTACTGGTCACCTGCAAAACAAAATGAGTCATGAGTATTCTAGTAATACTCAGTGAGCTCCGGGGAACCTAAAAACACATTAGACCCCATCCCCAAACAACTGCAAGCAAGTTTAACCCCAAACAAGCAAGCACACATTCACACTCAATCACAGAATAATGCACACGCGGAAGCTAACTATTCAACATGCAAACTCTACTCATGCATGCAACTCCACTTCTAAAATGCGAGGCCTCTACGTGTAACGGACACACTCCTGTTCCCTCCCATGACTCCCGAGAATCACCACATAGGATCATCTTGAGATCTGTCACACCCGCTCAGCTAAGGGCGCTACCCTTCAGCACCTGAGTTTCTTACCTCTGCAGACTCCGCTCTACAAGGTCGGGCTTAGGGAACGTGCCGAATACACCCCTACTAAGAATATAAAATTCCCACCGAATAACTATATTCTTAGATGCAACACACAACAGTCTAACTCATGGTTCCCGCAGAACCACCCTCTGGTTAGACTCACACGGACCGCGACATGCTAGAAGCTCTGCTCTAACACGCCGGCCCCTCTTCCACTGGAAACGATTCATGCCGTTCCTCCTGAACGATGACATCGTTCTCCCACTCTTACATTGCGCTATGTAACTCGGCTTGAACGGCTTTCCTAGCCTCCTTCAACCGCACCTGTATACATCTCCTAGCACAAAACACACAACCGGANGCGCTACCCTTCAACACCTGAGTTTCTTACCTCTGCAGACTCCGCTCTACAAGGTCGGGCTTAGGGAACGTGTCGAAGACACCCCTACTAAGAATATAAAATTCCCACCGAATAACTATATTCTTAGATGCAACACACAACAGTCTAACTCATGGTTCCCGCAGAACCACCCTCTGGCTAGAAGCTCTGCTCTAACACGCCGGCCCCTCTTCCACTGGAAACGATTCATGCCGTTCCTCCTGAACCATGACATCGTTCTCCCACTCTTACATTGCGCTATGTAACTCGGCTTGAACGGCTTTCCTAGCCTCCTTCAACCGCACTTGTATACATCTCCTAGCACAAAACACACAACCGGACTCACCAATCCCTTAGGCCCTGCGCGGCCTAAGTTCTTCTCTTAGTGCCTTAACTCCTCCCCGAACCGATCCCTTAACCTCCGCGCCTGCTGCCGGAAAATTACTCGGTTTGCTTCACACTCTCCTATTTCTCTCCCTACACTTCTCTAACTTCTCTCTAAGTTTTCTTAAGTGAGGTGAGAACTTCTAAGGAGGGTGTGGGGGTATTTATAGGCCACTAAGTCTTGGGGAGAAAGCTTCTTTTGGGTTGACTGGTCAAACTAGGCGGCTTTGACTTTTCTGGTCAAACTTGGCGACTTTGACTTTCTGGTCAACATCGGCGGCTCGACCATATTCCGGCGATTCGACCACCGATCCTTGCCGGACTCTCGGAGGTCGACCCACGCCAAGATTCCTTTGGCCAAAAACCCGTCTTCGACCCGACCCGATTCTTAGGTCCCGGGTCCTCTTCGCCCGTCGCTAAACAAGGACGGCGTCCTCTTCTTCGCCATGTGTCCGAAAATCGCTTCCGGGTCACTTGGATCTTCACGGCAAGAAATCTCTCCATCGACTAGACTGTCGCGTCTCTCGGCTAGAATTCTGCCTCTGTCGGCAAGAATCTCCCTTCGCTCGGCAAGAATTCGCTTCTTCCGGCTAGAATCCTCTTCTCTCGGCTAAAACTGGTTCTTTCGGCTAAAATGAATTTTAGCCGGACATCTTCACTTCCACTCGTCCCATTTTGAATCCGACTCGACCAAAGTGCTTATTTTGGCCTTTCCATTCGAAATGTTCCTTCCTCTCGTCGCTCCTTCGACTTCGATTTTTTCCTCGACCATCGACCGAATTTATGTCCTGGAACGGGGTATTACAACGGGCTTATCGCACGACCTCTCACCAACCTGTTGAAGGAAGGCAAGTTCTTATGGGATACGATAGCAGAGCTTGCTTTCATAACCCTCAAGACAGCTATGACCACTACGCCGACTCTTGCATTACCGGATTTCTCCACTCCATTTTCCATACAGACATATGCTTCTGGTGACGGTATTGGGGCAATTTTGTCGCAGCACGGACGTCCAATCGCTTTCATGAGCAGAACCTTGGGAGTCACCAAACAAAACTGATCTACTTACGCTCGTGAAATGCTAGCAATTGTCGTTGATGTCTGCACCTGGCGCCCTTATCTCCTCGGACGCCGCTTCACGATCCATACTGATCAACGCAGCTTGCGATTTCTATTCGAGCAACGCATCATGACCCCATAACAGCAGAAATGGATGGCAAAACTTGTCGGGTACGACTATGGGATTACGTACAAGCCAAGAACAACGCAGCAGCCGATGCGCTGTCTCGTCAAGCTGACAGCCCCTATCTTGCAACCATCTTCACTCCCAACTCGTGTATTTGGACTGAGCTGCGTTGTTTGGCTTCGTCGGATCCGTTTCTACTGAAAATCCGCAAAATCGCAGACGCATCACCGGGACAGTCGTATGCGTGGCGTAATGGGTTGGTATGTTTTAATAATCGGGTAGTTCTCCCTCCTGATTCTTCACTGGTGCGGACACGACTCCCCACTTGGCGGACACTCAGGCGCCCTACGAACGTTTAAATGACTTGCCCAAATGTTCTATTGGCCGGGAATGCATAAGTCAGTGCGTGCGTATGTTGCCGCGTGCGATACATGTCAACGGGCCAAGTATGATAGTCTCTCTCCAGCGGGACTCCTTCAACCTCTTCCCATTCCTTGTCAAATCTGGGAAGACATCTCGATGGATTTCATCGATGGACTTCCTCGCTCCGACAATCACGCCTCCATCATGGTTATCGTTGATCGACTTTCCAAATCTGCTCATCTGGTTCCTCTATCACACCCGTACACGGCTTGATCTGTTGCTGCAAAGTTTGTCGACAACGTTGTTAAACTCCACGACATTCCAAAATCCATTGTAAGTGATCGCGATCCAGTTTTTGTCTGTGGTTTTTGGCGTGATCTTTGGCGTTTATCAGGGACGAAACTGTGAATGTCATCCGCTTACCACCCACAAATCGATGGTCAAACCGAGGCCGTCAATCGATGCATTGAACAATTTCTGAGAAGCTTTGTTCATGACCGACCCAAGCAGTGGAGTTCCATGATACCGTGGGCGGAGTACTGGTACAACACGACGTTTCTCTCTTCCACGGGAATGTCTTCTTTCAAAGCCGTCTATGGCCGTAATCCTCCGCCGGCCACTAATCGGGTATGAATTGGGCACTACACGAAAACTTGAGCTTGATGAGCAGCTGGCAGCGAGAGATGCATTGCTTAAAGAGTTGAAACAGCACTTGGATAAAGCAAGAATTCGAATGAAGCAAGCAGCGGATGCTAAGCGTCGTGATGTTTCCTTTGAGGTTGGAGATTGGGTTTTTCTCAAACTGCATCCGTATCGCCAACACACAATTTTTCGAAGGATTTCATAGAAACTATCCACCCGTTACTTTTGACCCTTCAAATTGAAGCTCGAATTGGACAGGTGGCATATCGATTGAAGCTTCCCGAAGGTACCAAAGTTCACTCCGTATTTCACGTTTCCCTACTTAAGAAACGCGTTGGCTCAGATACTCCGACATCGGGTACGCTTCCACCTTTGCGTTCTAATGAATTTCTGCGTTTGAACTCGAAACGTGTTTTGGAATTTCGCAACTCTGTTCTTCACGGCAATACATCTAAGGAAGCTCTCGTGGTACTTAGCAAGGGCTTTCCGTTGACGATGCGACTTGTGAAAATTTGGATCAACTTAAGCGCAGTTTTCCTTCGCTGAATCTTGAGGACAAGCTTCTTCTTGGCGGAGGGAGTAATGATGGAGTTCAAGAACCACATCGCAGAACATCGAACCGAGCCAGATTTGCAAACCGAAAATATATGACGTAACGTTATGTCATATTTTACTTATTTTTATTTCAGTTATTTGCTTATGTCATTTGTTTCAAGTATCGATAAGAAGAGAATTGGTCCTCCTTATGTTTAGGAAACCACCTCTTCCACTTATCCTTAATTCCTTGTTGTAAGGAGCTACGACTCCACTTTGCTTCTTGTATTCCTATTTAATCAATGAAAAACCAAAAAAATAGGCAATCTCAATTGCCAACAAGAGTGTTCTTGTCTTTATTTTTCTAATGCTATAACTGGGACCTTCATACATCTTCCTCTTTTACAACCAAACGAAATATCAAACGCTCCCAAAAACGGTAACAACATGGAAATTGAATGGTTTGAAGATTATAGAGTAGAAGAATATATATTGACAATGCATTTTTTTTACTTTTATGATGACAATACACCTTTCTAATAAACGTTACGGAAAACGGGCAATTCATGTCTCAACACTTCTGAATGGTCGATTAGGTCCTGAATAATTTTTGTGTCCGAACTCATACCCAAACCCTTCATTATTTGAATATTCATACACATACTAATATTTTTTTGTCTGTAACATACATTAACCCCAATCCTATTAGTCAATCCCGTTAAATCGTTAACGACGATGACTCAGATGCCATGTGCTCAAATGACGTCGTTTTGTCAAAAAAAAAAAATTTTAAAAAGTTAAAATTTCCGGGTGGGTACTATAATAGTATAATACCACTACACTAGATGCACTTGTTGGGATGAGTCACACCAAACAATATATATAGCACCAATCCGTTCTCATCTAAATCACAGATTTTCCCAACCACGATTCATCTTCTTCTCCTTCGCTACATTCAATTCCTTTAGGCCGACCGCCATCGTCATCCTTGACGTTGTCGGTGGAAGACAACATCGACGAGAGCCACCGCGTGATCTGTAAAATTAGATGTTTGAGTGGACATCGCTCGATCTTGTTTTTGATTGTAATCTTTCAAAGCTCAATTATTCATTGTTCTAACTTCTGATCACTGTAAAATGCCAATTCATCAGCACGTGCTCTTTGAAAATTGTGTCCTTGTTCCGACGCTATCACGGAGTAGAAGCTTTGTTGGGCGAATCGGATTAACGGGAAAATGGGACTGTTAAGTATCATTCGGAAAATGAACAAGAAAGAGAAGGAGATGTGCATTCGTATGGTGTATGCCAGATTCTAAACTTGTTAATCTCCTCCGATCTAAATGCTTCGTCGACCAAATAAACCCTAGAAAATAGAAATGTTCTTCCCCAAATTGATCAACGCAGAAGATGAAGCAGCTGATTTTTATTCTAATAACAAACGACTCGTTTTGTCATTAGAAAAAAAAACCCAAACTAAACAAAAACGGCTTTTTTTTTTTTTTGATTTTTTTCTTTCCGGTTTGCAATTTCGTTCCAGCAGAGATAACACATGGCATCTGAGTCATCACCATTAATGATTTAATAGAGTTGACTAACGTAATTCAAGAATAGAGTTGACTAACGTAATTCAAGTCAATGTAGTTTCGGCAAAAAAAATAGTACAATAATGAAAGGTTTGGATATGAATTTAGACACCAAAATTATTCGGGACCTTATCAGTACCATTCAAAAGTGTTGAGGTAGGAATTGACTGTTTTCTCTTTTTCTTTGTTAAATCTTTGTTTCGAGTTGTTTTATCCTATTTTTTCGTAACACAAAAACAATATAGGATTAATTTTGAAAAACCCAACTGCAAAAAAGCCGGAAAAAACAAACCATTCATGAACACAGAAAACTTTACAAGTAGACCTCTGCATTTTCTCCATTTTTTGTCAACACACAACAAAGCCCATAATCTCATAAGTGAAAACCATCAGTCAATGATCTTCATATGAGAGATTTAACCATTTCCCACCATCCCACCAGGTTCTTTTTAGCAACCTGTTCTCAAAAGTTCAAAGCAAAAACATCATAAGGGAGTCTTTCTTTTTTTGCAACAAAAACGAGCACAAAAAAAAGAAAAAAATGAGGCTTTGAACCAATTTCATGTTTACCTCCAAAGATTTAAAGTTGGCTTTGAACCAATGTCATGGAGATTACAAGGCTTCACATGTATTGGGCTAGCCATTGCTTGCACATATCGAGTACAGTGTGCGAATTGGCATGTAAGGCCTGATGAGCTACATATTGAACATCAGCTACGCTACCGCTTTTGGATGCAATCTGGAACGCGCTTTTCAGGCGGCCACATACCACGCAAGCCAGCACCTTTCTGCACTCGTTAACAATCAGACGTGTATCAGCCTAATGATCCCGCGTCATTATATAAAGCGAATCAATTTATCACATACTTATGAAACAGAGTGACTGTGAATAAAGAATCCAAATTTAATGGTGCGTTAGTAACTCCATGAGATATGATGATTCAGGTGACAGCGAAATAGTCTAGGAGTGATACTCTTTTTCTATGGGGTGTAACATAGTGGAAGAAGGCATATCTAAACAATCATAACTGCAAAAGATCTTACCGATGGCTGCTTGTTAACATGTCTATGAGACGGTCAGGGCGCTCTTTGTGCTTGTCGGCATATACATTGATGGCAGCACCCAGGACCTGCAACATTTCACAGAATATAATAACTCTTAACGAACAAGCTTTCTCTGTATCTGAAAAATTGTCAAATCAGAATGAAAGTATAAAAAAGTACATCAAGATACTGAACACCAATATATACCATATACCACCGGATTAAACAGATTGAAAAGGAAGAATGTTGCTTGAAAACAGATTCTTTTGGCTAATAATGACATAAATGTTTCTGAATTCCTAAACAAGAGTGTTATGTTAGACCCTAATAGTCTGCAATGTTCAATACCTGATCCCAGTCATCATCTTGGATTGTTCCCTTAATGTTTTTGAAAAGCTCTGTCAATTGACTGCCTTTCTTCCTATCGGCTAGTGACGCAGCAACACCAGCATATATATCAACAGCTGCTTAGAAGTAAGAGAAAAGTCACATACGATGCACAACAGCATTTCAAAGATATTAACACAAAACAAATAGGCACCTGAGAGCTTGAATTCATAAATAACTTGAAAAGCCAAGTCAAAATTTTTCTCAACAAGAGTCTCCACTATTTCACATCTTCTCCTGAAAGTAAGAGCCAATAAGACATCAGCTGAAGGCTTTTCTTCCAACTTTCACCAAAGCAAATATGATTATTTAGTTTGGTCTTTCAGTTTTATTAGGAGTAGGCACATCCTTCAAGGATGGCAGAAAAACTGGTGTTCAGTTATCTGGACAAGGGAAACATATCCCCATCTATTATTTGATAGGCATCATGGCTATGTGAAGGGAAAGTTAGAAACGATATAGTTATACTAGGTAAAGCAGGTCGGTGTTGCACTGTTACCAACTCTCTGTCTTTCCACTATATATCGTTTATAATCTACATATACATACTGCTTAAACTTATGTAAGGATATAAGAAAATTTGTTTTAAACGATAATAAGGGAACAAGTTGTATCAACAAATGATGGCAGGAAATTTATTTTATAAACGATCCGCTTTTGAGGACAAACCTGGATGTCTCTGAATCATTTGGATTTCCAAACAAGGAATGCTTCCATGGTGCTCCTTCAGAGTCATTGAACGACTTCACCACATCAATCTATAGGAATAACGAACCCACAACGTGAAAAGTGGAGTTATAAATCTATAAAGCCTCACTTCATCAAAAGAATGACAAAAACCGTGTTAACAAAGTTACCTGCATTTTCACCCGAGAGGACAACTTAACAAGAGCTTCTTCGCTCAGCTTCTCAGAGACACCTTTTCCTCTAACACCCTTCGTAACAAGTTTTCTCGACTCTGAACCTCTATGACGTGCTGTCAATGCTTCTTCAAAGTGTGCCTGTACCAAGAGGTTAGTTAGAGACTGATATGCCAATAAATAAGAAGAGACACAAGCAACATAGACGTTATAATAGTTTTGTGCAACACTGGCATGCTTATTATTGCAGGGCTGTTCTTTGTTTAGGCCCCAAAACAAGATGTAATATATAACTCATGAGCTTAGTATATTTATATCTCTATTTATAAGTAATAAGTATCACAAAAGAATAAGATAGTTTAATCTGTAAGCAACAAAAAACTTGTCTTAATGTAGTCCATGCAACTTTTAGAAGTGCTTTAGTTTAGATAATTGCATAATATATAGCAAACGGAAAAGGGAGTATAAGGAAATGCTGCCATAAACTCAAAAAAATATTGCCTGATTGTTTCTATCGACAACTTACTTTACAATGCTTAAATTTTTACACTGCACGCAAAAAATGCATTTGAAAAAGCTGCACCAGCATACTTTGGATTCACATGATAAGTGTATTCAGATGGACGTTGCATGTAGACACAGTGCTAAACACAGAGATGATGACTCTATACCTTTGCATGCTCAAGATGCCTTACAGCTTCCTCCTGAGTGGTAGAATTCATAAAAAGCTGAATACAGCAATACCCAGAGGTGACATAATCCTTCTTGAGCACCTGCACAATTAGGAAAAAAAAGGGTGAACTAGCATTACGTTACACAAGTATTCAAGATGAAGCAAACAGTTTTAAAAGCCACTTGCCTGTCTTTCCAGTAACAGAAAAGAACACTTCTAGGTCATGATCAACAAAACAATATTGCAAGAACTTTTTGTTGCATCAGAGTTAAAACTCAAAGAGTACCAATACCATAAATGCACAGCCATACTCATAAATTCATTCTATAAATATGTTAAGCTATAGGATCTGGACTTTTAATGATGTCCTAGAAACTAAATTCAAGCTCAGGATCAGGTTCTATGGTTCAGATTGCAGGAGAGCAGGGGCGAAGCAGAGAAAATAATACTAGCTTAGAATTTTAGGATAAGTCGCACATTTTTGTACTCTAATATTTGCAGAGATGATCTGCCTACATGACTATATAATTATACACAAGAACCTATGCGCAAAGACAAAATTTAGATTCTAGAATATACAAGTGGAAATAACCTAACAATAAGTTGTAGACAAAGAACCATGACAAGATAGATGTTCTCACCAGAAACTTGTATAGGTAATTGAAATGCCGGTTGGTCTCCAAGAAAACACAGATACGTGTAAGGGCTCCAGCTATGTACTGATTTATGGCTTGATCTTGGTGGTTTGCAGATTCAAGTCTTTCTGTAACTACTTCCTCAAGGGATGAGATAGCTCCATAACCGACACAAAACTCGCACAAACTTTCAATGGTGCCATATTCAGTTGCCAAGGGATCTGTTCGTTGAGGTGACGAAGACGAGCTTACTGCGCCCACAGATGAAGTTTGCAAAGAAGGGGGAAGAGCACTTGGTGGAAAGAATAACACGCATGCATCTTTAAAGTGACCATGCCGGAACATAAAACCAAGCAGGTTTTGGCGACCATGCTGCAGAATCAGAAGAAACAAATTCAATAAACCAAAACAAAAATAAAATGAAACCCGTTCATATGCTTGCAAATAATGCTAATTGCAGACAAATACAAAGAGCACTCTTAAAAATCGGGTCCACCTAAAGACATGTCAACACAGATAAGTATATTGTGAGGCAAACTTGCAAATTCCAGAATGCACTAGAATAGTATGGCCTTACTTCCTGCAAGTAGTTGGTACACTCAGAATAGCGAGTACTATCCAAGTTGCTTCGGGGCGGCCCATCTTCAAAGTCTGAACCAGGCACAGAATTATTCTTTTCTGATTCCAGAGATCTCCTCGACCTCTCTGAACGAGGGAAAGTGGATGGCATATGGAGAACATTCAAGTATGAGTCTGCTGATAAAGAATCATCCAAAATTGTTGGCGCGCTTTTAGCCAAATGGTCATACCTGACATGTAACAACAGTCCCAAGAATAAGGTCAGGTGGTGGACTACCAACATTTTACCTTTTCCCCTTCAACTAACATTGATCATGATTTTCTTCTCCATTCTCACCAATTTTATAATTCCTTAGATCTTAGTTCATTGCTTTTACATACTTCCAAAACATCTAAGTCATCATGTATATGTTCAACTAAAGTTTATATTGATCAAACACTTTACCTGTGACTGGATTAGTAAGGCATTTGAAAAAAAAAAAAAACTCTTTACTAAGCCACATACTAGGCTAGCAGTTTTAGTCAAACAGAGATACTTACATGGAGCGAACAGTTGACACATCCACAGGTGGACCTCCTTCTATTGTATTTATTATCTCCTGAATGACATCAGGAATGTCTTCCCCCTTTAATTGAAAGGCTTGCCTATAGAGCACAGAATAAGAACTGTATTACTGCATGCAACCTGAGGTTAAAATATGCAAAAAGAGGTTTACAATTCATGTGTTTTGTCACAGCTTATAAACTTTCACGTACTTGAATTTGACTCGAGCTTGCGCATAGCGCTCCATCCGCAACAAAGCAAGACCCCATGCTTTCCACACAGGAAAAACATCAATCTGAAGTTAATTAGGTACACAAGCAGAAGTTATTGCGATGTAGTGGCATTACCATGGGATAGAGAATCAAGCTATAAATTTTACCTTGCATTTCTTGCACATATACACCGCCATACTATACCGCTCATCAGATATTAATCTGTCTCGTAGACATTCGGAAGACGATTGATCAGCAATGTCATCAAGAGAAGCAGCAATTCCAGACCCTAGGAGACTCTGCAGCAACTCTGCACGCCCCAACCAAATTTCTGCAAGTGAGAGAACTTCAGATGATTCATCCATTGATTGACTTCCAACACTGGAGCTGCCAGCATCAGAAGATATATCATCAATATCTCTACTTCTTTCACCGTTGTTATTGGTCAATTCAGAGCCACCTAGAAGCTTTTTCAGCAATGATTTCGCATAAGATAAACCCTGCACAAACAGGAAAAGATAGTTGCTTTAGTAATCCAAATCAGCAACAACCCTTCCCCATCTCAGGTAAACGAATTATAAGACATACAAGATCGACCATGTATGTCCCTGATTTAAAAGACATCCTCTAAATATGATTAAAGCGAAAGCATTTCTATAAAGGTAATACCTGCACAAATGCCTCCGTCG
The DNA here is from genome assembly GCA_002933915.1 of Eutrema heterophyllum. Taxonomy (NCBI): domain Eukaryota; kingdom Viridiplantae; phylum Streptophyta; class Magnoliopsida; order Brassicales; family Brassicaceae; genus Eutrema; species Eutrema heterophyllum. The sequence goes on along the minus strand of PKMM01011739.1, from coordinate 411,455 downwards.
CATGATATGCTCGGCCAATTGTTTCAACAGACGCACCCTCTGATAACTGCTTGGAGCTCAATACGTTCTTCATTTGATTGATGCATAAGTCCATGGCACTTCTTGCGGATACTAGCTCATCTGAACAAAGTGAGAGCAGTGCCTAGAAGAAGAGCAGTGTCATAAAATACCGAAGCTTACAGTTTCTGCCACAGGTGTAAATAAGGATAGCAATACCTTGAAGAGGATAATATCTGGGGTGCTTTCATATTTGTGAGATGCACGTACAGCTTCATCTTTGGTTGTTTGACCACTTAGCATCCATTCTTCTGCAATAGAAACAGAAGGTAGTCTATCTTGCCCGTCTGCTGAATATGATGATCCCTGGTCCTCTTGAATAGCTGTCATCGCCTCCCAAGCAGCTCTCTCAGGTGCCCCCAGCCCGGAATTCTTTCTTTTACGAACATCCTTTGACGTCGTCCTGTTTTCAGCATTACGTGGAGCCCATGAAAATGCTCTTCGAGCCTCTCTCTGAAAATTGCTTAAACTACTAGTGAAGGATGCTTTTGCTGCCCCTGCCCTTGGCTTTTGTCTTAGCCGTGAAGCAGACACAGTTATTCGAGGTTCTCTTGGCGGTGGGTTAACTGTAACAGCAATAGCTTTTGCTGCATAGGCCATGATAACATTATTATCTCTTAATGCTGGGAACTCTTTGAGTATCTGAAGGAAACATAAAAGTAAGTCTCAGAAAGTCATCAAGAGCGAACATGCAAGGTAGAATAGTGGAAATCACATGTTATAAATATATATAGACATGAAAAAGAGTTATAGTGGTGCATTTCCCAAGATTAGATATAATATGCAGCAAAGTAGCGAAATGAAAGAATTACGGAAAACTCAAAAGAAGATTGTCTCTAGATATACCAGTGAGGCATATTGTAATTGTTTTCTCATCAGCAGCGCTTCAAATATTAGATGGGGGTGCTCATGAAGCGAAGAGCATCTCTGTTGCCAAGGAAGCGGCAATGCAGCTAACACTTTCAGACCTAAAGCCCAGGAATTAAGCCGGGAAACTTCCAAATCTGACAAATTGCTATCTCTTCGCTTCAGAAAGAAATGGACCTACAGAGAAGATGAAACAAACATTTTTCTAAACCCAAGAGAAAAATAGGACCTCGTAATGCCATGAAAGAAAGAAGATGAAAAAAAAAAGTTGTTACCAGGAGCTGTTTTGAACGAAGGTCAGGTAATAACTGCATTGCACCCATAACCACTGGTAGAGCATCGGCCGAGTCTTGAAGTGAAGATAGAAATCGAGACGCTTCTGCAGGACCACCACCATTGAGTGGATCAGTGGTTAGAAGCTTTACAAGTTGTCGTCCTTGTAATTCTCTTCTAAGATCTATTGATAATTCTGCACTTTCAGCCACTTCAAGAGCAGCGGAAACAGCTCCTTTCCCAGCCAATCTCAAAGCCAAGCCTTCAGGGTCTTCTTTACATTCAGCTTCTACCTGTTTCCCATTGAGAATTTTGAGAGTAAATCCTCGAGCATGCCAAGAGTCAAACATTGATCTCAATCAAAAGGGAAAAACGTAACCTCTTGCCAGCTATTATGGCGATCATCTGCAGAAAGTATGTGGCTGTATTTCTGCAGAGCTTGTCTCCTATGCAGCACCTAAATGCACAAAGAAGAATGAGATAAAAATAGGTCTTGATTGATCGTTTACAGGGTTGTTGAGAAATTAAGTTACATGCAGAAGTATAGAACTGAAAGAAAAACTCTTTATACCTCATAGCTAATTGGATCGCTTTCTAAGAGATGACAACTACACATTGTAAGAACATTTAAAGCTGCATCAAGCTCCCACGTACGCATATACCTGAAACCAAGACGTACCAGAATTTCAAAACCGATCCACAACACAATAAAACTGCACGTGTTTACACAGATATAAATAACAAGCAAATAATATTTGGCAGACGTAAGTGTAGAAGAAACAGAAAGAATGAATGTCTTAGCATGAAGCATTTAAAAAGATCTACCAATGAATCATAGGTATGAAGTCAAATACATTTGCAAAACCATGGTAAGGCATTAAGTAGGCAAAAGAAACATTGGATAACGTGGTTTATAACCTCTTGAGGCACCCATAACTTTTACTGAAAGCATATTAAATAAAAGCAATAGGGCATTCTGCAAGACATTAGTTTTGATACAATAATAACCACAAAATCAAGATACTCAGTGTAGGTAATCGCTCAGTCTTATAGCACAACCATCTTATTCTGACCATAGAGCTCATATAAATCCTCTAATTACACCATTTTCTCTTTATACTAGAACATTGCCTCACCACATAATGATTTAGCAAAAACTATATATCATTAAAGTTGATTTTGCTCATAACCTTGTTGTTCACACCAGAGAACGTAGAGCAATTGATTCTTATATTTCCAAAACTGAAGTTAGATGCTAATCTTATTTTATCAATTATCACCTAGTGATGTGTGAGGTGAAAACACTGCGGTTGGACAGAGTTCAGAAAACTCCAATCAAACTGAGATTTACCATCATTGAAATCTCTCCACAGAAAAGATAGAAAAAATAATTCATACTAATGGTCGCATCTAAACATTAACTGCGTCGGCTGGGCCATTTTCCAAGCACCAAAACAAAATGCGTAAACCAATCTTTGGCTCTCAACCCAAGTGGCATATAAATAGATCATACTGCACTTCATGGTTGTTATAAAAATTATAAGTTTACTTACTTAAGAGCCAGTGTCGCTGCCAGCTGTTTATCCTTTAGCCGCAGGCAATACTGCCAACTGTTGCTCTGACCTCCATATCCCTGAGATCTTCCTAAAGTTGAAGGATTTTCTTCTCTACTTTTGATTAGGAGCTCAAGTAACCAATCAGAAGCCCCATTCCGCAAGAAGCGGTCCGAAAGTGCTAAAGCATCCATTAGTTTTCCTTCATCAATTAATCTACAAAACGAACACTTAATAATCTCAGAATAACGAAATCCAATAAAGATAGTCCAGAAAGTATTAAAATTTTAATCTGGAATACAACACAAGCTAACGAACCAAAAGAAGAAGCAGACATATGAGATAAACTAACATACCTATTTACAGCTTTCTCATATGGTACTTCATTCTCCCAATCAAAAGAAAGGAAAACTGTAGGATCAGTTCTACCAATTCCAGTTTCAAAGGGTCCACCATCACGAGAGTCTGTCAATGCTGGTTGAATGTTAATGTTAGAAAAAATTTCTTCTGCATCCGACTCCGAGTCACTGTCATGTTCAAGAAGTCTTTTGATCGCAGTTCTTTCATCAGGTTTAATCTGTGTGTCATCAGGTGTTTGTTTAGGTGTAACAACAAATTCAGAAACTCGATGAAGGTTGGTCTGCATTTGTATCCATCGGTTTAAAGTGGGAAACCTGTGAAGAAAAAATAAATCACAGAATATGATGGAACATAAGAACTGAGTTGATATTAAATTTAAAGGAGGAAATAATACTTTGACAGTACCTTTCAGACTGATCAAGAGAAAATTCATAAAATAATCTGTCTGCATCAGGAGAACTTGTAAAGTCCTCGTTCAAGGAGCTAGATATGACAGAATCACTGTCGTTGTACAATATGTTCCCACCAAATACGCAAGCTAAAACTGCTCGTACAGGGGATATTTTTACCAAATGCCTGATTATATCCAACTGAAGAGGATACAGAGGGACACCAGGTGTTGCTGAGGAACGGACATAACAGTTGGGTTTAGCCTCTTTTGAAGGAGAGAGCACTTTATTCATTGAGTGAGAACATGGGGTGGTAGGAATCACGGGAATACAAGCCCATCCATGACCAGCACGTGGAGGATAAACTGGGGGAACACACGCAGATATCACTTCATGAACAAAATCAGCAGACATGACCTCAGCAACTTTTGCAGCGGCATCTGTGCTACTTCTATCAAACACCAGACGCGTCAATAGCTGCAACATAGACCAACAGTAAGAGGTTACTCATAGATCTATGCCCAAAAGAGTACTGGATTCATTGTTAATATGTATAACATTGCTGCACCGCGGTTCATGTTTAGTAATTACCACACAGAGGCCAATATTATTAAACAGAACATCATACGATCTCAAGATGTCACTCATCATGAATATAAAATGCAAGAGTTAACAGAATCAAGCAAAGCAAAACTCGATAGTTTTTCTCCAGATAGAAGTAGAATGACAGGATAGACCACTAGTCCCCTAGCATGAGTGACAAGGAAGACAGTTTAAATGACAGATATCCTGAGAACAAAAAGCCCAGAAACACTTACGTCTTTAGGCCATTCATAAACAAGAGAGAAAAAGTTGAAATCATGGGTTGTATCAGTGCCATCTACTATGTCACCAATAGCAGCAATATAGAGGATGAACTGAGATAGATAAGTAGAGGTTTTGTTGCTTAATGGGCCAAATGACCTCTTCCCCTTCTCTTCTGTTTCATGCGAAACAGGATTTCCATCCACATCTCTAGTTGCTGAACCTGAAGGACTTTGCTTCGTATATTTTAGCCCAAGACCAAGAACTCCATCTTTCTCAATGGCCATGTCTGATCCGTCCCCTTTGAGTACGTTGGCTTCTGGTTTTTCATCAGCGATTGCTCTCGCTAGGTTATGAAGCTTACCTATTGTTCGTTAGAAGACCAGTTAGAACTCCACGAAAGGTATAAAAGAGCAGATAACTCAATTGCATGCTACAGCAAGAACAGACAGAGAGGGTAGAGAAAGACAAAACAAAATACCACTCAGGAACTGTCGCTTGCCATTATGAGCATCCTCAACCATTTGATGTAGCATTGCAAGAGCACGATCTTTTTGTCCCTGTCTATGAGATTCCGTGGAAGATGAAATGATAGTATCTCCACTGAAACTGGCTTGAAGAATTTGAGGGTTATCCTGAAGCATGACAGTTCAGGAGACTAGTAAAAGAGGCAACCGGGGATAAGAAAAGAAAAGAGAAGGATCTTAACATGTTTTTGTGCGCCTGGGAATTCAAATTTGCACATAAATGCAGGATCGACTAAACTTTTCCTCTGTAATGGGAGACAATAGCATGGCAAATAACAGTAGATTTCTGTACTCACATACTACTTCCTAAACTAAAATCATAACAGCTGTTATATATATGCCATTTCCCTCTCTTAAACAGGCAGGGAATATAATAATATCTCATATGATCTCCTCATATTAATCAATTCAAAATTTTAACAAAAGGGATAAGAAATCTCATATCAAACTAAACGAAAGTTGTGCCTTTTATGCAACTTGAAGACTGACCTGTTCAAGGAATTCCTGTAGACGCTTTAAGATCTTTCGCAATACAGAGATTATTGCAACTTCATGGACCTGATCCCAGTGAGTAAACCCCACCTTTGGAGATCCTCCAGGATAAATTTCGGATAACATAACTTGAGACTGCATACAAAGTAAAAACTAATTAGAAACAACAGTATGTATTTCTTGAACCATTTAATTCATTGGAACAGCATAACTTTTAAGAGTTTAATAAAAAATATTAACCAGCCACTATCTATTAACCACCGTACACGGTCCGTATATCTATGCAAACCATGCATCAACTTTAACCAAAAATATTACCCCCAAAGCTTGCTTGCTTTGTCCAAAAATCAATACGAAAATGTGTAAGAATGTATGATAAACCATATTCCCAAAATGCACTTCACTAAACTTATATTTGCAGAGAATGCAAATAAATAGAAGATTCCAAAAGAAAAATCAAGAAACTGGGAACAGAGACCAAGAACAAATAAAAAGCAAAAGGTTACTGTTTGTAGACCAAGTTAAAGTCTATGGAAATCAAGAACATTGCTTGCCTTATCCAAAAGTTGTTTGGAAATTGTTGGAGACTTGGCAGAAGAAGCAGCCGCATCTATGCATAGTAGAATCTGACATCACAAAAATGTAAATTAAAACTTGCTTAGAGGTGGGCAAGGAAATTAATGGCAGAATGATCCTATCAGAATCTGCTAAAGCAATTGTATGGATGGAGACAAGAATTATAACGACATGGACTTACCACAGCCAATGGACTCAATTGAGAACCTAAAGAATGAAAATCTAAATCTTGCACGGCAGATGCTCCCTCAGCAGTACGAGACATCACATCTTCTACCTGAGAATAATAAGAAATAGAGATATCGGTGAATAAACTCCGTTTCTAATTAAGGTTATCCACTCAATGACTAAACCTCTGAAATAGCATCAGATAGATGCGTCCCCAACAACCTACAACAAGAACACAAGAACAGTACAATATACAATCCTCAAGGCAAGAGAAAGAGGTCTCAAATCAGAATACTCTTATCCCATTATTCGAGAAGTACAGACATATAAGGTGATACATATGCAAGAACTGTGATGTAATATTATGACAAATACCAATGTTCTATTGAAGGCATTATCCACCCATTCAGCTAATTCAAGAGTAGCTTTGTCCTCTGCTGATAATGCAAACCGATGAACTGCCTGTTCCCCAATGTCATACTTAGCTCTTTGCATACAGCTGTAAAATGAGAGTTATATCTTAAAATGGCACGAGGAAGCAAAGTATTACTTAGGGAACTCTGGCAGAGACAAAACGGGATCAACTAATAAGTAATGATATACAAAGCATAGTTGCACCTTCAAGACAAGTTTAATGACAAACTATTTCATCAGAACAGCTAGTACTCTTGTTCTTTAGAAATATATATTAGGGTGATAAAAATAACGCAGATACAGCTTCTTTCAAGAAAAGCAACTGCACCACAGACCTCCAGTGAAAATTGAAGTTTAGACTTCCAACTATTCAGTCCTCTCATCAAATAGGTTACACAACTCAGAAAGCTGAACAACTATACAACATTTGCATACACATACAAGCATACATACACACTGAATCTAGATAAAATAGTTCAGACAACTTGAATATCATTCAATTAGCAATGCAAAGAAACAAAGAGATTAATCTCTTAACGTTTCCATACATAAACATCCTAGAGGATCTAGAAAAACTTCAATTTGGTTCCCTAGCATTATAGATGTGAGAATGGAGGAGATAATAAGGTGGCAAACAGTTTTTCCTGATGCCTGAAATCTAAATTACCAAACATTACAAGAAAATATTACTCACAGGTTAAGTAGTTTTGCAGGGGCCGCCCTTAGAACACTTAAAACCTCCTTTAAACCCCACTGGCGTTCAGAAAGTGGCAGAAGATGCTGCATAATAGATAACCGCCATTCACAATCTTCAATGAAACGTTTAGCCATAGATACTCTCCATTCTAAAGCCTGTCTTCCATCAGCACTGTAATTACCATCCAGTTGACACTCTTGTTCCATAAGATCTGATGGAAGATTGCGGCGTAAAACATTGAGTAGCTGTCTTGTGAAAGATATAACAATTTCATTTTCCCCTTCTGTAGCAAGATCGCCAAGATCCAAACTAGGTGTATTACTTTTTTCAGAAAAGCACTCGGACAAGAAACATTGTGTAGAACTGAGACGAATATCATCAATATGTAAGAGTGAAATAACTATGTTGACCATCATAATCTGCAAACAAAAGATATATCATGTTAAAAAAAAATATCTAAACTGTATCTAATGTTTGATAGAAATTACACTACGTGTAGATGTAGTCTGATTTTTGTATTATTTCTTTCATAGTAAACAGTATTCAAATTCATTTTGTTTTTCAACATTGTGTTACTACAAAATTGATGACAGATGCCCAGCTTCCTGTAAATTAATCAATGTATATAGGTATATTACCTTTCGTGGAACATTTTTAATGGCCTCCAAATGATTAGTGAGCTCTTTTAAATGGTAAAATACCACTTGATGACTAGCATCGGTCTCGTTTTTCATGGCCTCTTCCAGTGCACCTAATGATAAAACAATAGCCTCCAAAGCATAACGCATATGCATCAATTCAATATCTTGTATCCTGCAATGTACAATAACATCAAAAGTGAAACCACCGACTACAAACAAGTCACCCCAGCAAAATAAAATCAAAGGTGCACTTAAAAATGCACATCATATATCCATAAAAACATCGCATCGAAATTAACAAACAGACAAAAATCAGCGAGCAAATGCAACAGCTATTGTGCACATAAACAAAGGGGCACAGATTTTTTGTCAAGAGACAGGTGTTAGAATCTAAACACTGATACATCTATCCAAGGAAGCATAGAGACAAACTGATTGAAATATTTGTATACAAGATAGTTATAAAAACTTTGATTGAACTGACCTCTTCCAGACTTCTGCAGTTGAAGCAATAGGTTGCATACTAATCAGTGAAATAGCTTCTTTGAATTTTATGCCCGGAACAACATCAAACAACACCTACATAACGGTACCCCATTACAACTTGTCCGGATTAAAAGCACCAAGAACCCGCGCAGATGATAATCAACCCGTTGATAATAGTACCACTATCATATAACCAACAGAGACAATTGAACATGAGCATACCAAGAAAAAACACATGCCACTGCCATAGTGTATGATATACCTACAAACAACTCAGACATGATACAACTTTTCTCAATACATAAATGGTGATTTGACATACTAAGTGCAAAAGCAAACTCATAAATTCAGTGGCAAAAAAACATTTAGATTTAAATTGTACGAAACTGATGGCAATGTCAATGTCCTTCCCAGGGACAAGGTTCATTATCTCAAAATACAGTACTAAAACTCAATAGGGCAGAAATATTCTTTAATTTCTCCAACAGCTTACATTAAAAAAAAAAAAAAAAAAAAAAAAATACTAGTAGAATAGCAGGAGCTATACAAATTCATTTATGTGATCCAAGGAAGATTTTAACTATGCAGCTCATACATGTGCTTGGTAACAATATCACAAAATCTTACGAAACAGATATTTTAACCCTCATGATAGGTTGTATAGTTATCCAAAATGGACTTAAAATGCTACTGTAATCCTATCATTGATTAGTCTTGACTCCTGATAAACCATAGTAACATATGCTGCAATATCCTCTTGTTATCTATTTCCCTTCTTATTTTACTCTTTGTGTTCCCTAAGAGCCATCATTCCTACGGTAAGCAAATAAATCTAGCCAGCATGATATCTAATGAAATTTCCAACTGACAATAATAAATCTAGCCAGCATGATAGCTTGAGATGTTTATTTGAACAGATTCTTTTCAGAACACTTTTCCTGTGGGGGACTGTCAAACATAGTCTCTGTAGAGAGGACAATCTAAGAAAGTTATACCCGAAGTGGACTCTGCGCTGAAAGCCTTTCCAACACAAGATTTTCAACAAAAGGATCCACCTCTGCATCATCATCCTCAGATGACACATTACCATGCATCAAGAAAGATGCCTTTGGAGTCCATGATTTACCAGAATTGACACAAGCAGCGAAAGATGCAAGGTCCAGCTGATAGCATAATGTATCGCAGAGATGTTCCACACAAGATTTCTGCCCAGATCATTATGTCCTGTTAGTCTTTCACTGTCACCTTCTAAAAAATATAATAGATTCAAATAACAATTTATGCAAAAGTAAAAAAGTTACATCATCTGTCTGGTTTCCATAGAGAGAAGATTCTTCTAACCGAATTGCTTGCGAGTTACTAGACCAAAGTAGCCGCATCAATTTTCTACGGGCTGCAGTTTTTCCAGGCAACAGATCCCAACCCATGGAAGCTACTAATGGGCGAAGTCGGGGAAACAAAGTAAGAACCTGTAACATATGAGCAGAAGAGGCTTTCAAATCCCAATAGAGAAAGAGAAGTCTAAATGGGGCAACCGGCAATCACCGATACTGCAGTAAGATAATAAGTAAGAAAATATGTAAGTTTATTCTATTCCACCTACATCATTAGCCTCCTGAAGCTTCTCTTTCTTAATGGAAGACAAAGCAGCACACATCACACACTCAAGGACATGTGATCCAGAAATGCGAGCATAATGATACATGTCTCTGAGGCAAGAATTAACTGCCTTGCTCATAGGGGAAGTTTTGTCCTCTGTATTTCTCTCAGTTTTCAAGTCTATAAGATATCGCCGGAAACACTCAAGAGGGAGTGAAATTTGGTCATTGTCAAGAGATAAATGTAGCTGGCTATCTGGGAGGAGCATATCATCTTGAATACCCTGCAAATGAAAACATAGTAAATCACATAAGAACTTGTAGTACATGATAACTTAACCGAAGACACACATATAGATATTTCAATAGACACATATAAGCAGTTAAGCACACCCTTAAACTCAAATCAACCACTGAACTAAACTACCTCCAGGGTAAATATTCACAAATCTATAAAAGAACAATGCCAACTGGATATACAAGCTTCCGATTCCATCATGATCAAGGTAAAAACGGTTCTAAGTTCCTAATCACAATGAAAAATTAGTTACAGTACACATTAGCAGGATCTGTACGCAACTTGTTTATTCTTATTTGTGAAACCTCCTTTTAAAAGGGAATGATCCCTTCTATCAGCTTTTATGAAAATTAGCAACCTGAATAATCTGAACAAGATCTCCGCAATTCGACGAGAGAGCTTCCTTATAAATAAACAGCAAGTTCTGGCGCATCATGTGCCATGAGTCACCATATTCATCCTTCTTCTCCATTACTCTTGAAAGGAGAGCTTTTAGAACAGCACTATCAGAAAAGAAAAGAGAAAACAAAATAATTGTAGTCAGTTCTATATTCTTAAATATGCAAAAATACGCGCCCAGGAAGAGGACGACAAAAATTGAAGCTTGAAGCAAGGAATGGGATTGAATATGCAAGGCCATGGATGTCTTCATCCATTATAAGGGTTCCCTTTTCAGTATCACATGAACATTTTGCACTGCTTGAGATTTTTCTATGGAAATTTAAATAAAACTAAAAGCTCTGACCTAAACAAACAACCATAAAAAGCTTCTCTTCTTTTCTTTTTTTTTAGTCCCGAGTCCAGACCTCAACTCTTTCCCCAAGCCATCTCAATTTTTTCAAAGCAGAAAAGGCCAAATCCACTCAGAGAGTGAATGCAAAACCAATCTTTATAACAATACCCATGAATTTTCCACATACTTCGCTACACAGCACTTAACATAAAAAGGGAATGATGTTGGGAGATTTCAGGCATAAGACAGCTACACTTATCACTAGTTGGATTTCTGTCCAAATGTGTTCTCCAGCATTCAGAGTTAGCTACAGATACTCAAAGGATTAGTTTTATTAACTGGATATGGGGAACTGGAAATGTATTAGTATATAAGCAAACTGAAGTAGAGAATGTGATCGACCCTAATTCCAGCTTTGCCAATATTCTTGCAAATACTCTTTTGACAGAAAATAAAAAAATGAATGCCAATAGAATTATCAGGACAAAGAAAACAGTGAAATGATCCAAAACCCTTAAGACTTTTGTAAGCAATATAAAACAAGTCGCGCAGTTATTATTCAAAAACCTCATGTATTTGCGGACTGTATAAATCAAGGACATACTGATAATTCTCTTTCTCTACTCCATAATCAAGGTGAAGATAACGTATGCGATCAGCTGCCCCGCGCTCATCCCCTTCATCCACTTTTTTTCCCATAGCATCCAACTGTGCGAACTGTACATTTCTCTGTATCAAAGCAAACACATTGTTGTCATCCTTCTCTCGAGAACCAATGCTTCTCGCCTCGTTTTTCTCTGGTTCTTGTTCTTCCCTCTGAACATCCTCCACAAAACTTGTAACATAACTCTCAGAACCCATAAGCTGCCTCTTTATATTACAGCATAGAGCGTCGAAAACATCAGAGTAATCCAATACTATACTCCTCAAAGACACAAGTTCCTCTTCCTCAATCATATAACTTCCTCCACTACTACTTGTATCAACATCAAATCTCAACCTCTCAACACCCAAATCCAAAAAACCCTGCAAAATCCGTACACAATTTCTTAATCCACCATTTTCATCCCTTTTCTCCGACTCTTCGTTCTCACTCTCCAGCTCGACTCTCTGCTCTTCCTTAATCCTCTCTGTCACACGGTCGATCAAAACCTGGACCATCAACAAGAAATCCGCACGCAAACTTAGAGTCTCCGAATCGAATCCCCAAGGCGAAGTAGGATTTTCGAATCTCAGAAGCTCGATCGTGGAGAGGAACGCGAGAAGAGACGGGGAAGGGCAAGACCGTGACCAGAGGACATTCTCAAATCTTCCAGCGTTGGAGACGATGGTCTGGAGAATCGTGAGTGCGAGGTCGGGGTTACGAACCCTGAGAGCGAGCAGCGTAGCCTTCAACGGCTCGAATTGAGCTAGGTGAAGGTGGTTCGCCGCGAGATGAGTAAGAATCTCCGTTTCCTTATCCATGGTGTTTTTGTCACCGTCCTGAATCAAAATCACTGAATATAATATGTACCGATCATCTTCAACCTCTCTCCGATTCCTGAAATTCTTCCTTTCTCCGTAGAATCTGAGATTTATCGTTTCACAGTCCGATTTTCAGATTCTTTTTTGAAGAGTTTTGGTCGAAATCGTCAAACTTTGCTGAGAAGTATGATGAGCTTTTTTGCCGATCCGAGTAGACCATTAAGGCTGGTAGAGCAAATTGGTTAACCGGTTTATTTTAGCAAATTGGTAGACCAATCTCAATCTAGTAGATTAGATAAAGCAGGCCATTCTCGTGAGATTCGGTAATTGACACCAATTCAGCACTATCTCTGTTTCAAAAGATTTGACAATTTATCTTTCTGGTGAGAATGTTCCTCACGGCTCATAGTAACGCTTCCATCTTTTGAGTGAACAGACGATAAACTCCATCTTTGACGTTTAGCTCATATAAGCATTGTCGTATCATCTGCCTGCAAAAAATATCCAGCATATACTCGAGGTAAGATCTTAGAGACCTTCCACGATCCATCAATTCGATACTTAAGAGACCTTAGAGCACCTCCAACGGAGGTTTTTCACAAAGTCTCTAATGAATTAAATAATAAAAAGTATTGTAATAGTAGGAGAGAGACTAAGATACGGTTCTCAAACGAGAACCTCAAGAACCTCACTAAGAAATCCAATTGATATGTGGCAATACCTGATTGGACAAATCACAATTAAAAATCTAAATAAATTAATTAATTATCTTAATTATATTAAAACGATTAAAAAATAATATGTGAGAGACTGAGAGGGGTTCTCAGCGATGAGGATGCTCTTAGATTCCTCCCATCATTTTCTTTTATCGTGATACCCTGAACAAGAGGTTCATGTGAATCCTTCCATGTCATATATTCACTAATTGCATGATTTGGGGGTTCCGGTTGAGCCCCTTGGAATACCATTTGATTCCAAATAAACCATAAAATCCAAGGATAGCAATATAAGGCGGAGTGATTTGTATTGAAATCACAAATCATATGTTATTCAAACATGAATTTTAAAAAGTTTATTAAAATCTTATGTTATTGAACTAATGATTTGTAAATGAACCTTCAAAACCATTGTTATTGGAAATATTTTAAGTAGTGGATTTTATGAGACTTTTAGTGATTTGAAAATGTTTTGGTGGATATTCTTAATTAAAAATATAAAAATCCAAATATCATTTTTTGAGGTGAGATTTCATAGAATTTTAAAAACAAATCATAACAAATTACTTAATTCACTCAAATCATCTAAAATTTCATTAAAACTCAAATCCTTCCAAATCCTCCCAAATATTAGATTGAATACACCCCCTAAATCTTTAAGAGCTGTTTTATTCGGGACTCGCCAAAAAAGATGATCCATATTTGTGTAAATTGATCATGTGGAAAAACTATCTTGTATCAACGAGATCGGTGATAAAGCTCCTGGACATTCAAATAAATACATGATTAATCATTTCATCCTTAACATCTTACTTCATACATGTATTATCACAATTTAATCCCCTATGAATTAACCTTGAGTTGACCGCCAATGAACCCAAAACAATTTCCCATATACGATGTTTTAATTTCGAAGAACCTCGAATTTTCCAATCATGAGCTAATAGACCCTTTCAACTCGGTTCCCAATCTTCGATATTTGGTTAGTTTTTGTGGCATTATTGATAAGATTTATATAAATTTACACCCTTTACAATATTTGGAAGTGCGAGGCATTTGCTACGAACCAATCTAGCATAGAGAATCCCTCGCAAATTTGGGAGGGAAGTTGTCAAGGCAAATCCATCGCAATGTTGCGACCTACTTTCTAGGATTTGTGAGGAGAGAAAAATCTCTCGCAATTTCATCGCAAATTCGCGACATGTTCCGTAGCAATTGCGATGGATTTCGAGTTAGGTAAACAATGTTTTACATGGAAAGTAATTGCCTACTTGCGAGACATTTTATTTTACAAATTCAACGTAAATCTATCGCAATTCCTTCGTAAATTCAGTTTTCGTAGAAAAATCCCTCGCAAATTTCAATAGCAAATACATAGGAAAGAATTTACAAATATTATAAATAGCAATGAAGGAGATGCGGAATCATAACACCGAGTATTTGCTATGGATATTTTGAAATACACAAATTTGTTATTGTTTGTTCGAGTATACAAAAAAATGTCTTTGGATCACAAAATATACACATTGCATAATTTGATGTACAATCACATAGATCCTGGGAGCGGTGAAATGATGAAAGAGTTTTACGATGGTCTATGCATTTTCATGTACCGGGCGGTAAACTAACCATTTGCTCGTGTACATGTTAAAATATGTTGTCCATGCGTAAGTGCATAAAAAAAATGTTTGAAAATTGATACCATGAAAAGGAATCTAAATAATAGAGGATTTAAGTCGAACTACAATTAATTTTTTCGCATGGCGAATGTTGTAGTGGTAATTCATGAAGTAGTAGTACGAGATTATAGTAATTATGATCATGATTAATTTGGATATGGGTATCACCAAGAAAATAGGTTTTAAGATATAATTACAAATGCATTTCATGCTATTGCTTCATTTGCTTATAATACTAGTGAAGAACCCAACATAGATGTAAAGCGATTTTACGATATATTAGACACAGAAACCCATCTACGTGGGATGTAGAGAATGACACTCTAAGCTGTGATTGTATTCATGGGCTTAATTTAATTAAATAGTATTTGCCAACAAATAATCTTTCGTTTGAGAATTATTATGAAATACAGAAGTTGGTTGACAGTCTTGGATTGCCATAAAAATGATTGATGTTTCTATTGACAACTGTATGATTTTCTAGAAATATGATAATAAGTTGCATAAATGTTGATTTTGTGTGAAGGTGAGATATCAGCCTACTGGTGGCCGAACGTGCGTTCTAAACCAATGCATATGGTACTTGCCAATCACTGATAGATTGAAACGATTATACCAGTCAGATAGGATATCGATGACAATGGGATGGCATGCACAACATTCCACTACAGGTGGAGAGATTACGCATATGTCGTATGCAAAAGCGTAGAAACACTTTAACACGATACATTCAGACTTGCTAACAAGTGAGCGTATTGGGAAACAATTTAAGAAAACCCCAATTCTTTCTTTTGTTAATTAACTAGAAAATTCTGAACCGAGGTCTGTACATCCATCTAGGCCTTAGCCAGCCTTTAATATTTTTTTCTTCTCAGCTGCCACTAGATCCTCTCACTTCTTGGATTATTCTATGATACATTTTCAGTCTAGCTATCAACCTCTAGTTCGAAACCCCAATTCCTATACTCTAAACCATTTGTGTGGGATTTATGAAGGATCCTCACAAATCTCGCAAGATTTAAAAAAAAAACAGTTTCATATTATTAATTTTTTCAAACAAAAATTTCAAATGTTTCAAAATATTTGCGAGGAACCGTCACAAATCCCACATAAGTTTTCCGAAAATGAATTTGAAAATCTTAAACTCTTTGAATAAAAAATTCAAATATTTGTGAAGGAATTGCGACGTACCCTCGCAAGTCCCTAGCAAATGTCTTTATTTGTTGAATTTTTTGTTCAAAATTTTAAATATTTTTGGAACAATTGCGATTGCGAGGGTTCGTCGCAATTCTTGCCGCGAAACTCATGGTTGAAAAAGCGGTGTCCATTTGCAAGGAATTTGCAACGATACCATATTTATATATACATATCGCATTAAATTTGAGCAGAGTTCAAACCCTCATAAATCTCTCTCATGCAGCTCTCTCACAAATCTCTCTCAAACCATCATAAACCATTATGGAAAGAAAAAAAAACCATTGTGAAAGCCACCGCCGCTTAGGATTCAAAACCTCATCACCATGTCTCTCATGACCACAGCTTCATCTCCCTTATCACCAAGTCAAGGTAATTTTAACTCCCCCATTTAGGATTTGAATTTAGAATTGTGATTCAAATCTAGATTTAGGTTTGGAATTTAGATTTAATGTTGTTTATATTTAGGCAGCATCTCCACCACCGACTCTTGCACCGCTGGTGTGTATATCGTACTTCACGTTGGATTAGCTACTCCTTATTCCCGATCAGGCGGGAATGCCGAGGCTCAATCCAAATCAGCCACCAAGGACTTTAAGGTAATTGTTTAAGTTTACATAAATCCTAAATAAATTGATTTTTTTTCTAGGTTTGAGGACGACGGATGCGTAGCAGGCCAGGTCCGAATTCCGATCGATCATTGAACGTGATTTCAAAGAACCTCGTGTCAATTGGTCTCACACACCAGGGGACATGGTTGACCGTTGGTATAAGAAGTTTGCGGTAAGTTATCTATTTTTAAAATAATATAAACTTTAATTTATTTTATCATTTTATACTCTTTTAAAAAATTTCTAGCAAACATATAAACTTGTACTATGGGATAAACTGAGAAGTCCACACATATATCGATGCAAAAGTGAAGTCGAGTATGAGTGACCAAATGGGCTTGTGGAAGGCGAAGCGGAAGAAGAAGGGCAACAATGCAGTGCCTAAGTGGCTAGATCCGACCGTATGGGACAGTTTGGTCCATTAATATTGGCTTGATCCGATGTCTTAAAATAGGAGTTCCATCAATCGGGCAGCGCGGCTGTATGATCCGCTAAGTCACGGACCCCATAAGCATCATTTCAGACAGACTTCATCTAAACCCCGAGCACGGAAAATAGTAAATAATAATTTTTTATTTGATTATTTGCATTTAATTCAATGTTTTTATTTTTATTTGTATTCCCGATTCCTTAGCGATTCTTGAGGAGACTTGATGAAACTTTTGTTGATGGACGATTGGAGCAGCTCTACACCAAAGACATGTCGAAGATACAAGATAAGCTAACTCGGCTTTCTTATAGTGATAATCCCAAGAGCTCGGCTGCATCTGGTGATTTAAGTGAATGATTTTAAATTATATTAATAATTTATGTTAATAACTATTTTCTTTGCAATTTGTGTATAGAACATCTATTTTTGTAATTTTGCAATATGTTTGAGCCTCCTATCTTTTAGTATTGAGACTATTCTGTTATTTGTTATGTGCTATTTGCTTGCGCAGACCATCACGAACTACGCGAGTAAGGCTATGGATCTTGATTTGAAGGCAAAGAAGTAGAAAGGGATATGAGCAAAAAATAGACGTGCTATGTTATTGTTAGATTTGCTATGTATTTGATTTATAAAGAAAATAGACTTACTATGTTATTTAAAAAAAATAGATTATATATTATTGGTACCATTATTCACGTCTGCAAAAAAAAATTATGTTTGTTTTGCAAAATTCAAATCATGTTAGACGTGAAAAAAATCAGTGTTTTTGTACTAATATAAGCGTGAACTAATTAACAGTATACGAGTAGCGCAAAAAACAAAATATTTGGGGTAAATATGTGATTTAAATTAAAGCAGAATAAATAGTATATAGTCACTCTATTTTTTTCGCACCTAAGGTTAAAATCGTCCGACAGAAGAATCTTTTGTTACTTGATTAATTTCGCTAAAATGATGGCTAATTTTTTAACAAGTTATTGAAATTGGTTACTCACCCAATTGTCCCTTTCTTAATTTTTTTTTTTTTTTTTGCTATATAGTGCAAATGCTCAAAATATTTTGAGAAACATTATGAAAATAACTTAAATTTTATAGGTTACCTCCAAAACAAATAAACTAATTCAATCAGCCTCACTTTTTTTTTCATTATTTACAATGGTAAGCGCTATTAACACATCATTAAAAAAAAAAAAATGAAGGAAAGAACAAAAGAAAAGTAAACTTAATAGAAAAGCAAGCGTGTTGCTCGCATCCGGGAAGGATCAGCAAACCGAGAAGAAAAAGACCTAGCAAGATTCTCGGGCTCATCGTGGTCGTCCCATCCAGGCCCTTGATCAAAATTCAAAGAGTAATCGTAAAGCTCATAAGCCGCGACCTTTGTGGAAGAAGAAGAACGAGAAGGCAACAACTTGAGCTTCCACAACAGAACTTTCCACTTCGGCAAGAGTCTCTCCTCCATAGATCTTCTTCTTCTTCGTTGTTGGTTCTGCTCTCTGCAACTCTTGCTGTATCTTCCAAGTACAATTGTCTCTCTGTAAGATGAAGCTGATGATGAAACGTTCCATCTCTTCCTGCTTAGAGATTCAAACATCATTTCTCTTTCTATGCTTTCTTTTTGTTGGTCGAATATTTGTCTTTATGTCTTTGTGAATCTCTTGGCTGTGTTTTATATTGTAGTAGATGGATGGATATGAACACGTAAAATTAAGACTAATTGAAAGTTGAAAGTCAGCTTTGAAAGCCTTATTAGACTGCGTGAACCAACTGTATGAATAAATAATTGGTAAAATGACGCATTTTTAATGCAACGGTATCTGACTAACAATATAATAGTCAAAGTAGACCTTTTTTTTTCTTTGTTGACATAAGATAGTCCCTGAGATATATACATGAAGAAAAGAAGCAAGTGGTTTATTTAGGGAGGCTTCGAGTTCTAAATTAAAACAAAAGAACTTGAGTTTTAATTAGGATTAGATGATTACTTATATATCTTAAAGCCTTATGATAAAAATAAAAAAGTTGGTCTCAAATATATAATATGAGTAGACCAATATGAAGATCTTGCCAGGGGTGGGAACGATTACCCGGATTCGGATTCATCGGATCCAAAAAATTATTTTTTGGTACTGGATCCGTCAATACCCGTGGACATTCGGATTGGATTCGTCAAAAGAAGTTAATATAATTAAAATAATATTATAAGATTATTAAAAATAATAAAATAAAATATTAAATAAAAAGTAAAGCTAAAGTAAATCTTTAAGCCGTATGATTGAAAAAAAGTTGGTCTCAAATATATGATATGAGTAGACCAATTATGAAGATCTTGGTACGGTTAGGATTGAGATTACCGGGTATAACATAAATTACATTCAAGCTATAGTTTGGTTTGACTCTTGCATAAATATGTACGATTGCTCATAAATAACTAGGTGGGTAGCTCACGTCTTGCGCGGGCATAGAAGTTTTATCAAATAATAAATGCACGCGCCACATGTAAAAGAAGTTGATGTTTTCACATTTGGATATACAACGTTTATAGTCATTTTGTGGCACATTTGGATACGTAGTTAAAGAAAGTATTTTCCGCAATTTATCTTCCCGGTATAAGCTTTTTAATGTTGTTTTCACTTTCAAGTTGATTATCTCCAGAGATAATATATAATTAAATTGTGAGTTGGGACCGACACCATAAGATTGTCACTTGACTTCTTCTCAAGGATTCTATACAGGTTTTCTTCTCCAAATTTTTCATTATCTTCCCCTTCTTATTATTCAACATCTTCGTCTTGTCCTAATTTTTCCTATTCCGATTTTTATTTTTCTTTTCTTCTTCTTCTTCCTCGTCTTTTCCTTTTTCTTCTTCATCAACTTCTTCCTCCTCTTCTACCTCTTATTCAACTTTTGGATTTTCTCTTCCTCGTCCTTTCCTTCTTCTTTTTCATTGTCTTCGACTTCTTCTTATTCCTCTTATTTGTCTGTTGATTCTCTTATTCCTCATTTTTTTTTTCCTCTTCTTCATCGTCTTCGACTTCTATTTCTTCTTCCTTTTCTGATTTGTCTTCTTCTTCTTTCTCTTCTGCTTTGTTATACCCATCTTCCTATACTTTATCTTTCGTTTTTTTCTTCTTTGTATTTTTCGTATTCTTTTTCATCGGTTTCGACTTTTTCTTCTTCTTTCTTCTTCTTTTTCGGTTTTTATTCGTCTTCTTCTTCATTCTCCCATTTAACGCCCTTGACTTCTTTTTCTTCTTCTCATGTTTTTTCTTCTCCAAATTCTTCATCTTCTTCTCATTCTTATCGTTCAATGTCTTCGTATTGTCCTACTTATTCTTATTTTTATTCTTCTTCTGATTTTTATTTTTCTTTTCTTCGTCTTTTCCTTCTTCCTCATCTTCATCGAATTCGTCTTTCTCTTATTCATGTTTCAGATTTTCTTCTTCCTTATCTTTTCCTTCTTCTTCTTCATCGTCTTCGACTTCTTCATCGTCTTTGACTTCTTCTTCTTCCTCTTATTTGTCTTTTGATTCTCTTATTCGTCATCTTTTTCTTTCATCTTCTTATTCGACTTCTATTTCTTCTTCCTCTTCTGATTTGACTTCTTCTTCTGATTTGTTCTACTCTTCTTCTTATTCTTTATCTTTCGGTTTTTTTCTTTTTCGTATTTTCCTTAATTTTTTTCATCGTCTTTGACTTTTGTGGACGGGAGGAAAAGCGAAAAGGGAGGAAAAAAAGAGACGAAAATTGAGAAGGAAAAGACTAGTGTGGACGGTAATCAACAGATCTTAAACGCCCTTCACTTGTTGGCAAACCGAGTGACACAAGATTGCAAACTCCACTTTGCTATTATTAGAAATCACTTAAACAATCTTTACAGACTTGTTTAATCAGGATTACTCGACGTTGCACTCTGACTCTCGATACTGACCAATTCCTAATCTACCCAAGCTTTCCACAACAACAGTTGTGTAACTCTCGTATGTTCACTCACCAAGAACCCTAAATCTCTCTTAGTCTCTTGACTCGCTCAATCACTCAACGGCTAACCTAATTCTGATCTAGCCTCTTAGTATATATACCACATCTCAACACGAGCATGTGTATATACACTTTCCACTTAGTTGAGATCTTCAAATATCCCTAAGATGATTCCGAAGATCCTCCTTGATGCACATGGAAGCTTCCTTCTTGCTCCACTAGGTTGCTGCCACGTCAGCTCCCTTTGTATGATCGCCTTACTGAATGCCACGTCATTCTCGCGTCATGGGCTCACATGTGTTGCACACAGACTCCAAGTTCAAGCTCCAGCAACTTGGATCTTACAGAATGTATATGCGTTGAAACTGTTGTGGTGCTTATCTACTTTGTAGTCACTACAAGAAAACAGGTCGTTTGCAACGGACAGAATCGATGTAAAATCGATGTAAAACAGACTTTGGGACGGATTAGCGACGATTGCCAAATCGTCGTAAAATGATCGTGGTTACTCGAGAATCGTCGTAAATCCGTCGTAAAACCCAGGACGAATACAAATCGTCGTAAATAATTCGTCGTAAAATCGATGTAACTTTACATCGATTTTACGACGAAAGTCACGACGTTGGTAATTCGTTGGAAAAACGTCGCAACATTACATCGATTTTACATCGATTTCTCAAATTTTAATATTGGTAATCCGTCGTAAAATCGTCGTAATATAAGGATGTACATTCGTTGGTAAACCGATGTAAAATGAAGTCGATGTAAATTCGTCGTAAATTGGAATTCGATGTAAAATCGATGTATAAATTAATAATTAAAAAAAAAAAAATATATATAT
>PKMM01011739.1:314919-384105 GCA_002933915.1 Eutrema heterophyllum | reverse complement strand
TTTTTTTTTTTTTGAAATTTACGTTTGAGTCACGAAGGTATTTATAGAAATTTTTCAAAATTACCAACGGAATTACAACGGATTTGCATCGGATTTACGACGTATATTGTCGATGTAAATAGATTAGGTGAACCTATTAAAAACGTATTCTACCTAACTGGAAACAATCAACGTATACTCATTGTTAATTTACATCGAATTCTAATCGTTGTAATATCGATGTAAAATTACATCGATTTTACAACGTAATTTGTGAAAGTGATATTCGTCGTAAATCTGTCGTAATGTTACATCGCGTTTACGACGAATTTCAAAATCGTCGTAATGTCGTCATCAAATTACGACGATATTACGACGACACATTTTTACGACGAATTTACAACGAATACATAATTCGTCGTAATTCCGTCGTAACGTCGATGTAAATTTACATCGATTTAAAATCGTCGGGCCACATCTAGTCAAGGTAATTGACAAGCATGTGAGAAATCGACTAACAACAATTCGGAGATCCGGAATCAGGAAATACGATGAGGGAATGGAGATTTGGTTTGGAACCAGATAAGCTTTGTAATATTATAAATTTTTAGAACAAGTCGCATCTTTTTACAAAACTGTTTTTTGGTTTGAATAAATTTTGCATTCATTCAAAAAAAAAAAAAAAAAAAAAATCTTGATTCCCTTGTCGAAGCTAAGCTTGATCTTGAAAAAAGGAGGTTTGGTCCCAACAGAAGCAATCCAACGAATCTGATTAAGGAGTTAAGAAATGTTAAGATCCTGAACTTGACGAATCGTAAAACCTCAGGGGTAAATTTGCAACTTGAGAACATAAAATAGCATGAAGAACATATTCATGAACTATAGAGGCCTCGTTTTGCGTCATGGGTTAATGACAATGTTTTTTATTCCTTTAGTGAGTGATTCAAATAACTGTTAATTAGTACGTATGTTTTGGTTTAGTGAGTGATTCAAATAAAAAAAGAGTATACGCACCTGAGCATCTTTTTGTAGATTTGAAGCCGTGACAAGGGCCACAGAACAAGGGTGGTCTGATGAAGAAGAATCAGCTTATGTTTCTGAATTGTTCATCTTAGATTTCTTCTTTCTCGCAAGTTATGTATCAGTGTAAAAAACAAACATGTTAAAATAAATCTCACCAAACTGTTCTTGAAACAACCTCACCAAACCAAGTAATCTTGGACACTACAACAAGATAGAACATAACTGAAAAGTTACCCGTGTTGTCCTGATCATCACCACCATCTTCTTCTGTTCTTGGGTGCTGATGCTTCTTCATCGAAATGTAATATGCGTTAAACTAAATTAATATCAAAAATTCTTTGAACTCTTTAAATCACAAAAATCCCTAAAATTGCTATCCAGTCACAGTTTCCTCTCACATATAAAAATTCAATTTTGCAGCTCTCTGTCACAAGAACATCCCATACGCAGAATATCCCTCCAGATCTGACAGGTCGTTGAAAAGAAACATAACCAAACTTACCCATCTTGTCCTGATCATTGTTGCTGCTTGGAGGCGGTCCTAAGTCTTGAATCTCACAGCAACTCAGTCCTAAATATGACAAATGTAACACCATCTCTCAAGCCGCTAATGTCTTCACTTTCCACTGTGCGTCTTCTACTCCACAATTCTTTCTTATGGAAGCTTCGAGAAGAAATCTACATGAATCGGCAATTAATGTTGAAGAACTTCAACTAAACCCTAGAAGTTTCTCAGGCGAAAATAATTTTCCTTTTCAGGGCAGAGAAGGAAAAAACACAACTTTTTTGTTCTTCTCAAAGACCAAATGTGAGTGGTCCCGGAGAGGAACAAAAAGTTGTGTTTTTTTTCTCTGCCCCGAAAAAGAAAACTCTTTTTGCCTGAGAGAAATTTCTATGGCTTAGTTGAAGTTCTTCGACATCGCCGATTCCTGCAGATTTCGAATTTTCCAAAAATGTAATGCTAACGCTCACATTTGGTCTCTGAGAAAAACAAAAAAGTTGTGTTTTTTTCCTTCTCTGCCCTGAAAAAGAAAACTCTTTTCGCCTAAGAAACTTCTAGGGTTTAGTTGAAGTTCTTCGACATTAATTGCCGATTCCTGTAGATTTCTTCTCGAAGCTTCCATAAGAAAGAATTGTGGAGTAGAAGACGCACTGTGGAAAGTGAAGACATTAGCAGCTTGAGAGATGGTGTTACATTTGTCATATTTAGGACTGAGTTGCTGTGAGATTCAAGACTTAGGACCGCCTCCAAGCAGCAACAATGATCAGGAAAAGATGGGTAAATTTGGTTCTGTTTATTTTCAATGACATGTAGTCAAATCTGGAGGGATATTCTGCGTATGGGATGTACTTGTGACAAGAGCTACAAAATTGAATTTTTATATGTGAGAGGAAACTCTGACTGGATAGCAATTTTAGGGATTTTTGTGATTTAAAGAGTTCAAAGAATTTGTGATATTAATTTAGTTTAACGCAGATTACATTTCGATGAAGAAGCATCAGCACCCAAGAACAGAAGAAGATGGTGGTGATGATCAGGACAACACGGGTAACTTTTCAGTTATGTTGTATCTTGTTGTAGTGTCCAAGATTACTTGGTTTGGTGAGGTTGTTTCAAGAACAGTTTGGTGAGATTTATTTTAACATGTTTGTTTTTTACACTGATACAGAACTTGCGAGAAAGAAGAAATCTAAGATGAACAATTCAGAAACAGAAGCTGATTCTTCTTCATCAGACCACCCTTGTTCTGTGGCCCTTGTCACGGCTTCAAATCTACAAAAAGATGCTCAGGTGCGTATACTCTTTTTTTATTTGAATCGCTCACTAAACCAAAACGTGCTAAT
The DNA here is from genome assembly GCA_002933915.1 of Eutrema heterophyllum. Taxonomy (NCBI): domain Eukaryota; kingdom Viridiplantae; phylum Streptophyta; class Magnoliopsida; order Brassicales; family Brassicaceae; genus Eutrema; species Eutrema heterophyllum. The sequence continues at coordinate 381,258 of PKMM01011739.1, read as the reverse complement.
TAACAGTTATTGCATATTGAAACAACTATGACAATGTCTTTTAAGGTTTTGGATCCAAATATTGAAATTGGTTGATGACTAGTTGATATTTTATTTTGTTTCCAGGTTTTTTATTCCTTTAGTGAAGCAATCCCAGTGTTCGAAAACATGTCTCGTTTATATATTGCAACTGAGTACATATCTTGAAAATATTTGCCATTACAGGTTAAAAAATCTCCAAATCTAGAGACACTTGTCATCGATGTATGACTGGAACCTTCAAAGCTTATTGGACAAACGCAAGTATTCAAAAACTTAATAGATGCACACCCCAAGCTTTAATCTATAATCATTCATCTTGTTTCAGGGTCCCAGGTACTATGATAGTGAAGATGGTGTTTGCGAGTGCGTGTCTGGATTTTGTTTTTTGTTGTCATGTCCTTTAATGGGACTGTTGATACCCTTAACAAGACAGTCCATGATATTGTCCAATATTTCCTACCTACCTAGCCGCCTCAGTAGTCGTCTCAGCCACTTAATTAAAAAAATATTTGTCGTCGATCGACCAATTCTTTGACGATTTGGAATTGGATGGGTAGTAGGTTTTTAAAATTGAATTATAATCATGTTGTAACAATAATTGTTTTTGGTTAAATATTACTTTTTATGAATATGTTTTATTTTGTTATTTAATTTATAAATCATTTCACGTATTAAAAAATATATAAATAATAAAAAAACATATACTTAGTGGCTTAATTGTTTCTCGAATGCCACATAATTGTCGATTGCCAATTTTTGACTATCAAAAATATGTAGTGGTACGCCTTTCAAACCACTATCTACTACCTTTGGCGCGAGAGAAATAGAAGAAGGCACTGCGAAGTTTCTCTTCCCCCATCTTGAATCTTCAAGTTGATCGACAAGACCATCAGAAATAGACTCTTTAAATCGACAAGTTGAAAATCCACCAACTTTTATCTTTGGCAGGATAACTAAACTAATCTTGGAAGTGTGTTTATTACAAGAATGCATAAGATATTTCAAAATTACTAAACTAACCTAGCGTACCGAAAATATCCTTCTGGTATTTATTGACAAAAACGTAATTACAAAAATGACATTACTTTTTATTTGTCACGTATGAAAAAATAAGTTTTATTTACAAAAAACATGCCCACGAGCTAATTAGCTCGCATCTAACCAATAACTAGGGTCCAACGAGCTGGTAAACGGCTAAAGTTGAAGCTCCCTAGCGAGGCTTCATTTATCCTGAAGAGAAATCTTGTCTCTCCAATCTCAATTACCGTTGCTTCTCTTTTATTCAAAATGATTAAGAATCTTGGTAAAAGATTTGACATCATTCGCGGAGCTCGAGGCAAACTCAAATCGTAACTAATACCTTTCACATCCGTTAATCTCAGCCGTTCGTTTAAAAACTCGTGAAGATCACACGTGATCTCTTGGAGACGTCGCCCCATCTAAACGAACGGATATTTTCCGCCCATTAAGGTCGACACTCGCTTAATGGGTAGGGGGAGCTGGATTTCGCACATGAAATCCGGCCGGCTAAGCCCATTAAGAAGCTCAACAATTCAATCTAAGAACCTGTCTGGGGTTGGGCCAAATACGAAATTGGCCCAATAACGAATCTTAGCCCATTCTTAGCTCGCGAATACTCCAACGAGCCACCTCGATGTCCGACCTAGCGAGCTCCGAGCTAACAAAGAATCAATCAACCAAGTCACCTGAATCAGTCAAAGGCATCTTCTAACGGCTCAATGTCATTACGAGGTTTAAGGTGATCACACGATACATGGGATCCCGAGATACGCGCTAGTGGTTAGGACCTCGAAGAGAGCCAGCAAAGGAGACTCAAGACATAGTTTTACGCATATGATTCTTTTGACCTAATTTACACTTTTCCTCTTCGAGCTCTCTCCGTAACTCATCTATTCAAGGTACATTGTATTCAAACATTCAATTAATACAATTCCAATTCATCGATACTTGTTTATACCACGAACGGTTCAAAGATAAACCGAACCTCAATTTAATTCCCTTTCCAAAACCATATACAAACTTTGAGTGTGAAATTTAGCACCCAAAGTTATCATGAATGTTTTTAAAACCGGACCGGTGATAGAACCGAAAAAACTCTTGGGTCATGGGTCAATATGCATGGAAAGCATTTGATAATATTTTTAAGATAACATCATATATTATTATACTCGCTCAACATGTATAACCTATATATCTTATCTTATTATATAAAGTCGAATGTATCAAAGTTAGTAACTCACCTGATCGTGACACGTGTCAAGTTAATCGATCAAATTTTGATACGTGTAAAAAAATTTCAATTATATTTTGACACATAATATTAATAATAAAAAGAAAAATTAAAATTGATTTCTAATCCTTAAAGGTAAAGTTACTAAACAAAAAGGAAAATTAGAAAATGTAAATTGATCCCAAAAGCCAAAATTAATTATAATAAAAAATTGGAAAATTATATAACCGATTCCTAATTTTAAAAAGTAATGTTATTAAACAAAAATAATAGAAATTTTAATTTTATCTTAAAAGGCAAAGTTAATAAAATAATAATAATAATAAATCCTTCTGGTTCTATATGCAAAAAATAATATATGAGTGTTTAAATAATTCAAAAAAAATCTCATTCGAATAAGAATATAAAAAATTAAATGTTTGAAAACATGTTAAAAAATTAATTAAAAACCAAATAATAGAAAGAAAATAGGAGAATCAAAATGAATAAATAATTGTTAGGTTTCTCTATAGGTGATTTTGCGTTGGCGGTTTCAACCTTATATTATTTATTTTCACAGGAGGTCTAATTTTGTTTTCCATTTTATCGTTTATAGTTTCTTTTTCATGGGGTATAAAATATTAAACTATAAATCCTCGTATACACGGGTCATAATCTAGTATTATATAAAACTTGATTTTTCAAAGTTAGTAATTAATATGATCAAGACACATGTCAAGTCAGTCGATTAGATTTCTACACAGGTAAAAGTTTTGTTCTCAATTAAATTTTGACATATGTTAACATAAAAAGGAAAAAAAAAATACAAATCACTAGCATAAAATGGAAAAATAAAACATATAAATTAAAGTATATAATTAAAATAGACAGTTCATTAAAAAGGAAAATTTTATTTTAGAAAAAAATTGAAAAAGTTTATTAAAGATGAAAAGTTTATATAAAGTTCGATGTCTATAACTTTGTAATGAACATTATCACTTTTGGGGATCAATAATTTCTCAAAGGAAAGACGTATCACATGATGGCACGTGTAATAGATTAATTAGTTATTGGCCATTAGACCTAAAGCTGTGTCACTAAGAAGATGTGCGGCTACGAGGCTAAGTGGTTGACCGATAAGACAGCAATGGATAGAATCAATGGTTTACCTGATGAGATTCTTTACCACACCTTGTCCTTCCTCTCGACAAAGGAGGCTGCTTTAACTTCTCTTCTCTCAAAGAGATGGCGGAATCTGTTTGCCTACTCACCAAATCTGTATTTCGAAGAAGTTTTTGTATGTGGGAATCGTAGTTTAGATGTTTCGACGAGTTTCAGTGATTTCGTGGATAGAGTATTGGCTGTCTCAGGCGATTCACATTAAAGAAGTTCTCTCTGAAATATCGACATGATGTCGAATCAGCTCGTATAAACCTTTGGATATTGAATGTGCTGAGTCACGGTGTTTTGGACGGTCTTCATATTGACGTAAATGCTGAAGGGGTGACTTCACTGTCTTTAAAGGTCTTCACTTGCAAAACACTTGTTATGCTGAAACTAGGAAGAGCCTCGTCCCTGCTATAAAGCAAGTAAAGCACTTGCTTCAGACCACAATATCTATTTAAAATTTAAGGGCCACATCTCATAAAATGTTGGTTTGGTCTCATGGTTAACCACTTTGATTTTGCATCAAACAATGCCTTGTTCGAACCATTCCCTGTACATCTTCTTATATATATTTTTGGCAATATTTTTTCTCTTGTGTGTATGTGTACCCCATATTTCCTTATCTTTTCTTATGCAATTTTCAATTTCTTATAAATTTATTTTTGGAGATATTTGCATGGCTTGTCACTTATTTTAGGTTTTGTTAAATTTTTAGCACTTTTTAAATATTTGTTAAATTTCTAACATTTTCGTCTGTCAAAAAACCATTTTACTCCATCCCCTTAATTTACCGTATACCGTACATATCCGTCCACAATCGTACACACCGTACTGTAGTAGGGGCAAATTCGAAAAATTTGAGGGTGTACCGTACCCAAAGTGCTAAAAAAAAAAAAAATTAAAAATGTTAAAAACTAACTAAACCTAAAATAAGTGATGCAAAATCTCTTTTTTTGGGATAATAATAGAAACAATCTTTTCTTCTTTTATATAGTAGATTAAACATAAATTATAATAAATATTGACAAAATTTAAAACTCTTGGCTTCGTTACCCTAAGAAATCCGCCTCTTTAGAATCCACAAACCATGATTTAACCATATTCAATGATTTGAAATACTTTTATGTTATTTGTGTTCCTTTAACCATTAGTATTTATATATAAGGTCACACATATTTCAAATATGCGGACACTCAAAATTTCAAATATGTTTTAGGAGACTCAAAATTAAGGGACGGCACTCCGAAGAAGAGGGTTTGTTATTCCTATTCTTCCCGAGACTGCTTCTCTTCCGGCTTCTTAAGATGCTCTTTCTTTATTGTATCCGGTTCTATAATGATCATGGTTGTGCATTTGAATCCCTTCTTTCTGCTTGCCATGTGCTTGAGGAATACTGGTACGTGGTGAGCGTTTGGAGCATTGCAAATGGTGTCGCACCATGTCATGCGCGACCCTTCTTAGACTTTTTATTTATTTATTTTTATTAATATCAATATTCACCCAAACCGGGAATCGAAGCTGGTGTACAAATTGATAACCAAAGTAAATAACCGAACCAACCAGAAAACAAAGTGAAGGTGATCGGAGTTAACAACCGCCGGTCGACGTCCCCGCCGGAGAGAAGAACTTTGCGGCACACTGCTAGCCCGTCATCGGCACTCCGAGAGTCCACCCCGCTGCCAGATCCGAGCCGGCTAGTTTGGCCTGATCCCCATTTCGTCTCTTCCGTCGAGAATGAATCCCGACAAAGAAAAACCAGATCTGAACCAAAGCCCCACGAAACAATGAATACGAACCCGCCGTCACCAACAACCAAAAACCCTCATCCGTCCACCGGAATCCGACTAAACCGAATGCACCTTCGATCTGGCCAAGGAAACCGAACAAAAGGAAGAGTGCATACCCATCCGTCGCCTTGAGAACTGTTTGGCCGCTTAGGTCGGAGCCGACCACCGCGAATCTTCCTCAGCTTGCAGTGCAACCCACCTATCCGCCGTGACGACTTCCGCCACCGCGCCGCAGCTTCTACTCCAGCCACCGGAGTTCCTCTCACATCTCGTTCGCCGGGCCCTCAAGCAGCTCCTAAGCATCTGGAAAGAAACAAGCAAGTCCGTTGTATCCGCCACCGCGCTGCCTCACAGCACCACTGGAGAAGGATTGTCGATTCTTCAAACTTCTCTTCGCAACCTGCTCCGTTATTGAAAATCTAAAGCAAAAGGGGGGACCCCTCGCGGTACCGGCGATGAGCTCCGGTGACCGGAGAGGTCCGAACAAGATGAACTTAGTTGCCTTCTAGAGAGAAAAATTTTTAAGCGCGTCAGATCTACTCTCGTCTACTCTCGTAAGATATATCCGTGTTCCTTCATAGACTTACCATTAACTGTAAATGGTATGCTGATGCTAAAGGTGCTTATGGGTCTGAATTCAGGAGCTTGACTCTCGTTACTCCGAGTCTAGCCTACTTAGAGTAGATATGGTTTGTCGATGAGTATCCAATTGTTAATCTTGCCTCCTTTGTCGATGCTATGCTTGATCTTGCTAAGAGGAGGATAGATCCCAACAAAAGCAATCCAACGAATCTGATTAAGGGGTTAAGAAATGTTGAGAAACCTCAGACGTAACTTTGCTCTGTTCTTATCAAAATATGTGGAAGCTAAATACTCTTTTTCAATCGCAGATATAGAAACAGCATCATAAAGACAAGATTTTCAACTCAAAATTTATTCTCTTATTGTGAACATAATTCAAGTTAGAGACATTCATAATCAGAGACAAGAGAATACATATTGCTTACAGAACATCTACTTTGAAGAATCGAAAATGACATCATATCTTTAAGTCCTTTCCATTTTTTTTCTTTTCTTTTTTTTGGTTTTGTTTAGATTGGTATTTCATTTATATTAGGGTTGACTGCTTAAAACCCGAGACACTATATGAAAAAGAGGTTTTGAAAGATTTGAGGAAAATAATGGGCATCTAATAGATCCAAGATTCTATACGACGTCGTTTGACGCGTTTTTTCTTCATCTAGGGTTAATATTTGTTCTATATAAGGTTCTCAACATCTCTTTGTTCATTTCCGCCGTAGGTTTTAGAACAACAAAAATTACCAAAGCTATATTTTGTGAAAATCCGTATGAGATTATGATCATATTAAAGAAGATGTCTCGAATTCTGTTAAGCATTTTACAAAAGGTATGTTCTAATTAAATAATGTCACATTTTTCTTTTCATTTGATTAGAAGTCAGATTTTTAAATATTTGAATAACATTTTGTGTTTTCTATTACCAATGAATTTTCTCTTCTCAAATTTTTGTATGTTCTTTAATTTTTCTTTTTGTTAGTTGTCTTTGATTAGATTTATGATTAGGTTTTGTAAAAAAAATCATTTAAAATTCATCTATATTCCTTTTAAAGAATTTTTTTGTTTTGTGTGGAAAATATATTATCTTATTTGATATTAAGAAAAAAAGTTATCATTACCGATGGCGGACCCATAAATTATACTACAAAAAAACAGTCTCCTTGCAACGGATGAAATTTTACGACGGAATAAAATCGTGGTAGGGTCAAACTATAATTAATATTATATATAATTACCAAATATTTATTGCAAAAGCCTCTAATTCACCATGGAATTAAAAAAGAAAGAAAATCTATTTTTTCAATGTCTTTTTTTTGCTTGATTTGTTTTTTTTTTTTTTTTTATAAATGTTTATGGACTATTTTACTTTGATATATCACCTCAGTTGGTTCCATTATAAATTTTTGTTCATAATTTCTTGAAACTTTTCTTCTTTTTAGTAATTTTGAATTTATGTTAGGTTGTTGATTCACCAAGTTTATCTATATTCATTGAAAATGAATTTCTTGGAATTACAAAAATTTGAAAACTTTGTTTAGGTTCCATAAGATTATGTCTGAGATTTTGATCGCATCAAATAAGAATTCTTGAAGTTGGTTAAAAAAACACATTCTATGTTAGAAACACATTCTATTCTGAGATTTTGATCGCATCATACACATTCTGTGTATGATTTTTTCTGTGTACATTCTTGAAGTTGGTTAAAAAAACACATTCTATTCTGAGATTTTGATCGCATCATACACATTCTGTGTATGATTTTTTCCTTTTACATTTTCTTGTTTCAATGTTTAATTGCATCAAATGACATTGATTAATGTCAAATTAATGTCAAAATTAAATCACCTTTTTGACCATTACTATTCACGAAGAATGGCATTTTCTGACCAATTATCAAAAAAAGCAAATGGTACTTTGGGTTTTCTCTTTCCCCTCCCCTAATTTCCAAATCAATATCTAATTTTTTAATTATCTATTCATATTCACCAAAATCACCCATTTTTAAAATTAGAATTAGAATCATGATTATTCAAAAAAATAATATGAATAAACTAATAAGTTTGGTAAAAAGAATTATGTGAAAATAGCGATGATTTTGGTGAATATGGAATAGTTGTCTTTTTGTTGCTTAATTATGTTATCTGTAAAAAGATGTTTACGGACTGATTTACTTTGATATATCACCTCTGTTGGTTCGATTATATTTATTTTTGAAACTTTTCTTCATCTTTAGTAATTTTGAATATATGTTAGGTTGTTGATTAACTAAGTTTATCTATATTCATTGCATATGTATTTCTTTGAGTAAAACGAAATTCAAAAACTTTGTTTAGGTTCCATAAGATTATGTTTGAGATTTTGATCGCATCAAATAAGAGTTTTGAAGTCGGTTATACACACACATTATATTTTTATTTTTTTTAAAGAACCTTCCAATTTTTTCATTCGATATGGTTTTAACTTTTCAAATATTCTTCATTCTTTTTTTTATGTTGTCAAGTGAGTTTTCTATTATATATATATATCATCTCTATTTTTTTCTCATTTTCTGTGTATAGTTTTTTCTTTTTACATTTTATTGTTTGAATATTAGTAGGTTTAAATTAGAATTAGAATCATGATTATTCAAACAAAAAAATATGAATAAACAAATAAGTTTGGTAAAAAAATTCATGTGAAAATAACGAATATTTTAGTGAATACGGGAGCAGTTGTCTGATGGGTAATGTCACATTCTCTAAATAACGCATTAAATGGTTTGTTGGAACAAATTTTTTATAAGCTTGTGGGCATTATAAAAATGTGTTTTGTCTGTGAATAATAAATGTTATGTGGTAACTGCTTACCTCACCAACATTTTTTTTTTTTTTGCCAAATTTGTCAATATTTCTTTTTTTGACAAATTTTTCTTCCGCAAATCACTATATATATATATAAACTTTATATTGTAATCACAATTTTCAAAATCCGGTATTTTACGGATCCTACAATCTTAAGAATCGCACATAACAAATCACTCCTCATGTTTGTTGTGGATTGAAGGCTCCCCTTGGCTATAAATAGCCTTCGTCATTTCACAAAGAGGGAGGAGATGGAGAAGATCGATTCACAAAAAACAAAAGCAAAAACACTTTAAATTTCTAACCTTCTCTCACAAATTTCTTAGCGTAAGTGATGAGAATATCGTAGAAATTATAGTTCGTAGATTTCATTTCAAATGCTATGAAACAGTCCCACCACGGTTGTATCATAGGATTTAAAAATCGCACATAACCGTCAACGGGCGATTTATTAAGTTAAGATTGTAGGGCCCGTAAAACACCGAATTTAAAAATTGCGATTACAACTTGATAAACGATTACAACAAAAGTATATGATACTCAAAACGGATTTGAAAATTGCGATTACAATCTAAAGTATATATATATATATATATAGATTGAGAGAGATAGTGATTCGCATAAAGCAAATTTGTCCAAAAGGAAATTTTGACTAATTTGGAAATGTTGACAAATTTGGCAAAAGACTTCTTTTGGTGAGGTAAGCACTTACATCACCCACGTAACATTTCTTATTCACAAAAAAAAACACATTTTTATAATGTCCACGTGCTTTTAAAAAATTTGTTCCAACATGGTTCATCCTACTCAGGCATGTCGTTGAAACAAGTCTATGAGCAATAATTTCGAAAGTTAGAAGAAGACAAAAACGCACAGAGGAAACACAAAACCTACCTGGTAGAAGAAGATCACAAAGGAACCAATGAGCAGCGTATCCCTTCCCAGCGTAAACCTTCATTGTGGAGTGATCACAAAAAAAAAGCTTATGAAACTCGATGTTAGATCTGCTTGTGTGCCTTTGAGATGGAACGAAATTGATTTCAAACGAATCGAAAGTCTAATGAGAGGCTTAGGTCATAAACTCTAGAAATTGAAAGAAATCGATCCCCTGAAATCGATGAGAGGCTTAGGTTAGAAACTTCAAATTTTGAAATCGATTCCCAACAGAGAAGATGCGAGGATCTAAGGAAAACTTACGATAGGTTGAAACTGGATATATAACTCAAAAACGGAACCAACTCCTTTGAATCAGATCAAAAGAGGATTGAATTGCTTTTCAAATTTACCACAAAGATGGAGAGTGACCGAAACAAACATAAATTCAATACAAGATCAATCTGAATCTCAACAGAGAGAGTATCAATTTCGAACGAGCGAGCAGATGTTGATATTTCGGAAAGGTTCTTACGATGAGTTCTAAATTTTTGATTTAGAAACTTAGAAGATGCATCGCTTTTTTCGGCGTGTTTACTGTCTAAGAGTTAAAAGGTTTGAGTCGGTTAATTAGATGACGCTAATTCACTTCACTTTTAGTTATTTAAAATCGGTTATGTAAATGACTCTAAAAAAGCGACGTCACCCAGCTGTGTTTTTTGTAGTGAGAACGACTAGATTATAGATGCATCATAACCTTTTGAGTGATTACTATAACGTGATATACTCACATCTCAAAATCGAACTGAAAGTGAATGAGAAATTAGGCTTTAGAGTTGATAGATTGAAAAGAATAAAACACATGATTAAGTGTCAAAAAAATAAAGTATCCCATATTAGTCCATGCTATAGCCTTCATAGACACAGGAGCGCATACGACTTTCGTGGGGGGAGATAAGGTTCTTAACAGTGGTTGAGCCATGGCTGGAGATGCCTACGAATGCTCCCTTTACCTGGAACTTATCGAAACCCGCGATTGTTAACACGACTTTGTCAATACGGTTTCTCGATCTACTCTCTGACTGTATATCTAGTGTATGGAAGAGAGAATAGACCCAACCACACTCTCACACCTTGGATCAGTTTGATTTAAGAAATATTAAAGTGATATAAGAAATATTAATTTAAGAAATATTAAATTTTTATTGATATAGAACTTTTCTTATTGAATTTTGTTTATTTCTTAAAAAAATTGTTTTTCTTTCAAGTGGTCTTATGCTTGAGAGGCTAGACATTTGGGTTAAGCGGTATCTAGTATGTGAATGTTGAGTCGTCCTAGCCAGATGAGACATTTGTTTCTGGGATGTGTATGGAGATCTTTGGGCAAATAAAGGTCAACCCTTTCCAACACACGGCCACATCAAATCAAAAATTGCAACACATGCAACTCGTACAAGCTCTCCATACGCATCAGAATGGGAAAAGCCTTGTGCTCCTCTTATATGTGGATGACATACTACTTACCGGTAGTGATCAGTTGCTTTTGCAAAAACTTCTAGAGTCTCTCAACAGCCGCTTCTCGATGAAGGACCTCGGCAAACCAAGTTATTTTCTTGGAGTAGAAATCGAGTCACATACTGGTGGCATGTTTCTTCACCAAACAGCCTATGCAACAGACATTCTTCATCAAGCAGCAATGTCTGACAATCTCAACTCCGAACCGTTTCCAGACCCAACATACTTTCAAAGCTTAGCCGGGAAACTTTAGTACCTGCGAGACCTGACATCCAATATGCAGTCAATTTTGTATGTCAGCGAATGCATTCACCAACAGTCTCAGATTTCGGGTTACTCAAGAGAATCCTACGGTATATAAAAGGAACAATCAAGATGGGGTTACATATTTAGAAGGATAATTGCTTGTCTCTCTCGGCTTATTGTGATAGCGACTGGGCATGGTGTAAAGAAACTCGTCGCTCCACAACTGGTTTCTGCACACTCCTCGGTCCTAATCTGATCTCCTGGTCAGCGAAGAGACAACATACGATTTCTCATTCCACCACGGAAGCAGAATACAGAGCGCTAACTTCCGCAGCTCAGGAAATCACTTGGCTCTCGTCTCTCCTTCGCGATCTGGGTATTGAGCAACATCACCCCACCTTGCTTCGATGTGACAATCTCTCTACAGTATATTTGAGTGCCAATCCAGCCCTTCATAATCGATCTAAACACTTTGATACAGATTTTCACTACATCCGGGAACAGGTGGCTCTGGGTCTGATTGAAACAAAGCACATATCAAATACTCTACAGCTCGCCGATATCTTCACCAAATCACTTCCACGGCGAGCCTTCACTGATCTTCGCAACAAACTCGGCGTGTCAGAGCTGACCACCCCAAGTTTGAGGGGGCATGTGAGTAATGTATCTGAACAAGAGATTGTGGGCCTCAGACAAAAACCAGAATTGTTGGCCCAAACAAATTCAAGTCCATACAACAGCCCCAATAATGACAATATGACAAAAGGAATAAACTCAAAATCCTCTGCACCTGCAAAAGCAGAAGAAGACGTCACAAAGTCATCCTCTCTACCTGCAAAAGCAAAAGAAGAAATTACAAAGTCCTTACCTAATGGCTAGTCACTAAATAGCTATATATCATAGATAAGGATGATTAAAAGAGGAACTAGATTGTTCCGTTAAGCTATATAAAAGAGCAGCTTGTATTTGATAATAACCAATGAGCCAAAAATTAATAAAGTTCAAAGTTTCATCTTTTTGCTTCTTCTTCATCTTCTTCAGGCCGATGGTGAGAGTACCGATTTTTTTTTTTTTAAAGGGATTTAGGGTTTAATTTGGGGATTTTTGTTTGGTTTAGATTTCTGGTTTGTGTAATTTTTGGTTTACTAGTTTAAATTGTGTTGAAATTCGGTTTAGTTTCTTTTTTAATTGGTTAAGTTTCGTTCGGTAAACATTAAACCGAAATTAATCGTGGGTGGATTTTAGTTTTTGAACTTTTGTTTTGCGGGTAAATATGTTTCGAACTTTCCAATTAGGGGATCTACGTTTTTAATTCCCAAAATCAGGGGATCTAGACTGAGTTCAAAATTTTGGGTGAATCTATTACTATATGATACTTCTGGGGGAAAAATATGTCGTTTACCCATAATTCTTTCAAAACTCAGTTGCATTTATTGTAAGAATTTTTTTTTTTTTGGGTTTGAATAAATTTTTACATTCGATTCAAAAAAAAAAAAAAAATGTAGTGGCTGAATGATCAACTCGTAGCGAAAATGATCATGACAAATCTGTGACATTTTAGTGGCTTTTTGGGTACGGCTAAATCAATGGCCGTTTAGTGGCTAATTTCGTTTCATGTGGTGGCTTACATAATGACCTTTTTACTAGTAATTATATGTAGCACAATCGTTGCTTTTCAAATTTCAACCATTTCCTTACCCGGGGTCATAGCTACAAATATACGTGGTGGCTGTTGAAATCAATTTTGACAAAAAATGGTTTTGCCAATTTTTGGGCGAGTTTTTTTGTGAAATCGTTCACCAGAATGATCGGACTATGGATGCATCGAAAGCTTTGTAATAATCACTATAACGTAATATATTCACATAACAAAATTGAACTTAAAGTGAATGAAAATGATGCTTCAAAGTAGATGAATTGAAGAAAATAAAACACATCAAATTTTCATTGTCAAAAACATAAAATATCCCATATTGGATTTTTGGAGGAATTCCCTCTAGTATATAAAATAGAGAATTTAAGTCAAGTTAAAAGATTACACCATGGTGTATGGAAGAGAGACTAGATCCAATCAACACACGCACGTCTTGCCTCGTCTCAGTTCGGTTTGAGCTTGGCTCTTGGACCCAAATATGTTATTTTTGATGTTTTTAAGCCAAGTTTTGATAAAATGTTTTCGGGATAAAATCCAAAATTTGAACAAATCTTCAACTAAACCAAGTCAAGATTTCGTCCATATCTTTCATCCAACGTTCCCTTTCTCTGAGCAGTCAACTAGTGAAACCGAATCTCACGTCCATATCTCTCATGCTCCTCTTTCGCTGAAAGGAACCGCTCATGCCTTGGCTATAAAAGCAGCCATCGACTTCCTCATCTTAGTTTTAACAACAAAAAAATCCACCAACTTTTATTTTTGGGAGAATAACTAAACTAACTTTGAAAAGTGTATTGATTACTAGAATGCATAAAATATCTCAAAATTACTAAACTAACATAGCGTACCGAAAATATCTTTCTAACATTTATTGACAAAAACATAATTACAAAAATGACATAATTTTTTTTTTGCACATAGGCAAAAATTGGTTTTATTTACAAAAAACATGTGCGCTAACTGACAAGCTAATCAGCTCGCATCTAACTAACAGCTACGGTCCAACGAGCTGGTAAACTGCTGAAGTAGAAGCTCCCTAGCGAGGCTTCGTTTATCCTGAAGAGAAACGTCTTGTCTCTCTAGTCTCAACCGTTGATTCTCTTTTAGTCGAAATGATTAAGAATCTTGGTACAAAAATTGATATCATCCACGGAGCTAATACCTTTCACATCCGTTAATCTCAATCGCTCGTTCAAAAACTTGTGAAGATCACACATGATCTCTCAGGGACGTGGCCCCATCTAAACGAACGGATATTCTCCGCCTATTAAGGTCACTCGCTTAATGGGTTGGGGGCAATTGTTGGAGCAGGATTTTGCACATGAAATCCGGCCCACTAAGCCCATTAAGAAGCCCAAAAATTCAATCTAAAAACCTGTTTGGAGTTGGGCCAAATACGAAGTCGGCCCACTAACGAATCTTAGCCCACTCGTAGCTCGCGGATACTCCAAAGAGCCACCTCGACGTCTGACCTAGCGAGCTCCGAGCTAACGAAGAATCAGTCAACCAAGTCATCTGAATCAGTCAAAGGCATCTTCTAACGACTCAGAGTCGTTCCGAGGTTTAAGGCGATCACACGACACATGGAATCCCGAGATACACACTAGTGGTTAGGACCTCGAAGAGAGCTATCAATTTTTTATCTTTGGGAGGATAACTAAACTAACCTTGGAAAGTGTGTTTAATACTAGAATGCATAAAATATCTCAAAATTACTAAACTAACCTAGCGTACCGAAAATATCTTCCTGATAGTTATTGACAAAAACGTAATTACAAAAATGACATAATTTTTTATTTGCACGTAGGCAAAAATTGGTTTTATTTACAAAAAACATGCGTGCTAACTGACAAGCTAATCAGCTCGCATCTAACTAACAGCTACGGTCTAACGAGCTGGTAAACTGCTGAAGTAGAAGCTCCCTAGCGAGGCTTCGTTTATCCTGAAGAGAAACGTCTTGTCTCTCTAGTCCCAACCGTTGATTCTCTTTTAGTCGAAATGATTAAGAATCTTGGTAAAAGATTTGATATCATCCACGAAGCTAATACCTTTCACATCCGTTAGTCTCAACCGCTCATTCAAAAACTCGTGAATATCACACCTGATCTCTTAGGGACGTGGCCCCATCTAAACGAATGGATATTCTCCGCCCATTAAGGTCGACACTCGCTTAATGGGCTGGGGGCAACTGTTGGAGCTGGATGTCGCACATGAAATTCGGCCCACTATGCCCATTAAGAAGCCCAACAATTCAATCTAAGAACCTGTCTGGAGTTGGGCCAAATACGAAGTTGGCCCACTAATGAATCTTAGCCCACTCGTAGCTCGCGGATACTCCAAAGAGCCACCTCGACGTCCGGCCTAGCGAGCTCCGAGCTAACGAAGAATCAGTCAACCATGTTAGCTGAATCAGTCAAAGGCATCTTCTAACGGCTTAGAGTCGTTCCGATGTTTAAGGCGATCACATGACACATGGGATCCCGAGATACACACTAGTGGTTAGGACCTCGAAGAGAGCTATTAAATGAGACTCAAGACATAGTTTTACGCATATGATTTTTTTTGACCTAATTTACACTTCGTCTTGGAGCTCTCTCTGTTACTCATGTCTTCGAGGTACTTTGTATTCATACATTCAATTAATACAATTCCAATTCATCGATACTTGTTTATACCACGATCGGTTCAAAGATAAACCGATCCTCAATTTAATTCCCTTCCCAAAACCATATACAAAATTTGAGTGTGAGATTTAGCACCCAAAGTTATTATGAATGTTTTTAAAACTGGACCGGCGATCAAACCGAAAAAACTCTTGGGTCATGGGTCAATATGGAAAGCATTTGATAATATTTTTAAGATAACATCATATATTATTACACTCGCTCAACATATATAACCTCTAAATCTTATCTTTTTATATAAAGTTGAATGTATCATAGTTAGTAACGCACCTGATCGTGATACGTGTCAAGTTATTAATGCACATGATCGTGACATGTGTCAAAGAGAACCTAATCGTGACACGTGTCTCTTTGACAAGCTGAGAGAACCTGATCGTGACACGTGTCTCATTTTCATATGAATGTATCAAAGTTAGTAACGCACCTGATTGTGACATGTGCCAAAGAGAACCTACAAATCAGTTTACCAGCTCGTTGGACCGTTAACTTGACAACATATATAACCTCTAATCCTTATGACACATGTAAAGTTGAATAATATTAAGGAAAATGTTAAAATTCCTTATGGTTCTGTATGCAAAAATAATTATATGAGTGTTTAAATAATTCAAAAAAAATCTCATTGGAATAAGAATATGAAAAATTAAATGTTTGAAAATATGTAAAAAAATTTAGATAAAAACCAAATAATAGAATATAAAATAGGAGACTCAAAATGAATAAATAATTGTTAGGTTTTTCTATAGATGGTTTTGCATTGGCGGTCTCAACCTTATATTATTTTTTTCACATGTGGTCTAATTTTGTTTTCTATTTTATCGTTTATAGTTTCTTGTTCACGGGTTATAAAATATTAAACTATAAACTTGCGTATACGCGGGTCCTACTCTAGTATTATATAAAACTTGATGTTTCAAAGTTAGTAATTAATATGATCAAGACACATGTCAAATCAGTCGATTAGATTTCTACACGTGTAAAATTTTTGTTCTCAATTATATTTTGACATATGTTAACATAAAAAGGAAAAAAAAAAATACAAATCATTAGCATAAAAAGGCGGAAAAATAAAACATATAAATTAAAGTATATAATTAAAAAGGAAATTTGATTAAAAAGGAAATTTTTATTTTAGAAAAACTGAAAAAGTTTTATAAAGTTTGATGTCTCTAACTTTGTAATAAACATGATCCCTTTTGGGGATAAATAATTTCTCAAGGGAAAGACGTATCACACGATGCCACGTATAATAGATTAATTAGTTATTGGCCATTAGACCTAAATGTGTGTCACTAAGAGAGTGTGCGGCTACGAGGTTAAGTGGTTGACCCATATGACAAGTTATATGTGGTCACCTTTTCCCAAAACCATTGGTTCATATCGAGCTGGGTGGGATAGTTGTTCGGATCCGAATAAAGAGTCACCTTTTCATGAGTCCGCCAATTTGTGCCATTTGATATGCATAGTGCAGTAGTAGGGAGATGAGTGATTCTACATGAACATGCCTAATCACCTTTTCCTTAGCCCATCAACATGTGGCATGTGATATGGAGAGTGCGGTAGTAGGGAGATGTGAGAGTCCCTACAAGAAAACTGGCGATTTACAAGGGAAATTTACGATGGACAAACTCCCTCGCAAATTTGCGACAGATTTGCGAGTACCTTGCGAGACATTTGCGAAACCTCTCGAGATCGTCGCAAAACGCTCGCAAAATTACGAGGGATTTCGTCGTCGCAATTTGCGACAACTTTGCTACCCTTTTGCGACGGTATTGCGAGGGATAATATTCTCTCGCAAATTTGTAGCAATTTTGCGAGGGATTTGCGAGGCCTGCCTCTTTAGCAAATTTGCGAGGGCTTTGTGAGGGTTTGTTTTTGCGAGTGATTTGCGAGGGCAAGTATGTGGAGTTAGGTGGAACACTTTATAAAGGAAACGTAACTAAATAGTTGCGAGGGTGTTTTTCCGTCATAAAAGCGTAGCGAATCCCTCGCAAAATGCTTTTCCCTAGCAAATCCCTCACAAATTTCCGTAGCAAATCCCTCGCAAATTTCTGTAGCAAATCCCTCGCAATTTTTGTTCAAATCCTATAAATACCAAAACGTGAGATGAGAGCGTCATAACAAACAAACACTCATAAAAAAAGATTGGAGAAATAGATTTTGAGTGGTGGGTGTTTTAAAAATGTTGAAATATACGCATTACGATGATGGATGTATAATCAAAGAGATCCAGGGACGGCTGAAGTGACGAACGAGTTTCGGGACGGGTTGCGAGCATGCATGTACCAGGCGACAAACTAACCATGTGCGAGTCGTGACGATAAAATATGATATTCATGTAGAAAGTGCAAGAAGACCCAATATTTTTGAAATTGATACTGTGAATAGGCATCTATGTAATAGACGATTTAAGCCAAACTATTATATCTGGTTTTCGCATGGGGAAGGTTGTAGTATTGTTGATGAATGAAGTAGTAGTACGAGTCATGGCGTTGATCAACCTAGTTATAATTATGCTAATTATAATTATGGCCATGATCATTTATTCGGAAATATTGATGAAGGGTATCAACAGGGAAATAGGTTTCATGATATGGTTACAGATGCATCTCATGAAACTACAAATGCATTTGCTGATGATATATAATACTAGGGAAGAACCCAACATAGAAGCCAAACGGTTTTATGATATGTTAGACGCTGCGAAGCAGCCCATCTACGATGGATGTAGAGAAGGGCAGTCTAAACTAACATTGACATCTAGGATGATGACAATTAAAAGTGATCATAACCTAATTGAGATTTGAATGGATTCATGGGCTGAACTAATTAAAGAGTATTTGCCAGAAGATAATATTTCCGCTAAGAGTTACTATAAAATACAGAGGTTGGTTGTGGGTCTTGGGTTACCATCAGAAATTATTGATGTATGCATTGACAATTGCATGATTTTCTGGAAAGATGATGATAAGTTGCATGAATATCGATTTTGTGGGAAGCCGAGATATCAACCAACTACTGGAAGGAACCGCGTCGCATACCAACATATGTGGTATTTGCCAATCAAAGATAGATTGAAACGGTTATACCAATTAGAAAGGACATCAGTGGCAATGAGATGGCATGCACAACATACCACAAAAGATGGGGAGGTTACACAATCGTTAGATGCAAAGGCGTGGAAATACTTTCAGACTGTACATTCAGACTGCAGGAATGTCTATCTTGGCTTATGCACAAATGGATTTAGTCCATTTGTTATGTATTTGAGACAATATTCTCTATGGCATGTCATATTGACGCCATAAAATCTTCCTCCGGAAATTTGCCTGCAACGGAAATTTTTGTTCATGAGTATTCTAGTGCCCGGTCCTAAGTATGTATTCCTCCAACCTTTGATTCATGAGTTGAATCAGTTGTGGTATACAAGTGTTCCCACATTCGATTATTCGCAGCAAAGGAACTTCAAGATGCATGTTGCGCTATTGTGGACTATTTAGTGACTTCCCGGCGTATGGAATGTTATCGGGGTGGACTACGCATGGAAGGTTAACTTGTCCATATTGTCTTGATTGGTTAGAGGCCTTTCAGCTCAAGCATGGAAGGAGACCATGTTGGTTTAACTGTCATCGTCAGTTTTCTTCCCATGCATCATATGTACCGAAAGAACAAGAAATTGTTTAGGAAGAACAAGATTGTGCGTGTTCCCCCCTGTATATCTCTCAGGGAATGATTTGTTTGAGCAGGTTGTGCTTTTTCCCCCCCCCCCCCCCTCCGGCTTTGGCATCTCTGCTTCGCGGCCGTAACTCTACCAGAATCGGCCCATCTTCGAACAGAGTGACAATCCAGCTCTACGTGTTTCGTTCTTTCGTGAAACACGTGATTGGCGGCAATATGCAATGCTGCTTGATTATCACAATACAAGTCAATCAGTTCGTTATGAGACACTCTCAAATCTGCTAGTAAAGCTCGCAACCACTTCCTCTGATGTATATACCATACACCTATACTCTGCCTCTTTTGATGAGCGAGACACTACTTTCTAATTCTTAGCCTTCCAAGAAATCAGAGATGAGCCAAGAGTGATAAATCATCCCCTCATTGATCACCTTGTCAAAGGGCATCCCGCCCAATCTGAATCGCACCATCCATGTAATTTTAAGTCACCATCAACGCGCAAGAGTATACATATCCAGGAGTACCTTTCAGATAGTGCACAACTCGCATAACGCTTTCCCAGTGATTAGTTCTAGGACTCTGCATAAACTGCGATAGCATGTGCACAACATATGTCAAATCATGATGAGACGCTAGGAGGTAAATCAGCCTACCCACCAATCGCCGATACCTCTATGGATGCTCTAGAAGTGGTACATCCGAGAGTCCCACTTCGCTTATGATATCAAATGTGTATTTCCGTTGACACAATAAAATACATGTGTTATTTCTTGCCACTTCAATTCCCAAAAAAATACTTCAACGATCCCAGATCTTTCATATGGAAGCATTCACCCACATACTTCTTATATTTTGAATTCCTTTAGTGTCATTGCCTCCAATAATAAGATCATCCACATAGACCAAAACATAGATTTCATACCATCCCTGGCGCAAAGAGAACAATGAATGATCATAATACGATTTCTTGAAACCATACCTTGAAAGAGCTCCTTTCAACTTGGCAAACCAACATCTTGGAGCATGTTTCAACCCGTACGAAACCCATGGGGAAGTTTCATGTACACTTCCTCTTCTAAATCTCCATGTAGGTATGCATAATGCACATCCATTTGGTGGAATTCCCATTTTCTTACTGCAGCAACTTCGAGAAACGTTCTAAAAGTCTTCATCTTCACAACCAGAGTGAATGTCTCCTTGTAGTCAACCCCTTCTTCTTGGTTTTTTCCCAACACTAGTAGATGAGCTTTGTGTCTCTCCAAGGTTCCATCAGCTCAATATATAAGTTTATAAATCCACTTACATCCGATAGATTTCTTTCTTGAAGGCAGCGTCGTCATAGTCCAAGTTTTATTCTTCTCAAGTGCATCTATCTCCTTTTGCATAGCTTCTCGCCACTCTTTATTCACCACTCCATCACAAAACAAGGTTGGTTCTGTTCCAGCAATGATAGCTGCAAGAAATGCTCTATACTTAGGAAAACATATACTGTAATCTATATATTTCAAAATCGGGTGATCAATCTCTCCAGAATTGCTTCCTCATGTCACGTTTGTTGCGTCACACACAATGTTTTCTGTGTCATACACAACATGCAGTGCAAAGTCTTGCAGTCTGACTGGCACAGACTTTACTCGCTTACCACGACCTAATTCCTCAACCAGTGGTGCTTCAAGATTCTCATTGTGGTTCACTGCCTTGTTTCCTCCACTGTCAGGTTCGCCCAAATGATCAACTGAAAGTGGAACTGTCACTAAATCAAGGACATTCGGTGTATCCAAGTCTGCAACATCCGGTGGCACAGAAGCAATTTATGTAACCGCCAAGTTCTCTTCTATTTGTTATGTTTCAGGACTTTGTTCCCTTCTCTCTATTCCTGAGCTGTCGTAAAAATACTCTCACCCCAAAACTTGACCAGAAGAGAAGATTGAAACAAAAGTGCTTGTGCCACGTTTAAGATGTGACGGTGTTATGCTCGACTCTCCCATTCTGTTGGGGCGTACCAACACATGAGGTTTGATGGATAATTCCCTTTTCTCTTAATTCAAATGTAAGACACGTGAATTCTGTCCCATTGTCACTCTGGACAATTTTCACATTTTTCCTGACCTATCTAAGGACCAACACAATAAAATTTCTCAATGTCTGTCTCACTTGTGTCTTGTCATGAAGTAAAAACACCCACACTCCTTTCGAATAGTCATCAACAATCGTCAGAAAGTAAAATGAGTTGAACAGGCTAGGACTGTGAAACAGTCCTCATAAGTCACAATGTATCTTACCAAATGTTTCATTGCTTTTATTCTCACTTGATTGAAATGCGTCACGACAATGTTTGGCTTTGACATAGATCTCACAAACTGAAACATCCTTACTTCGACCACCAACAATAGGAAGCAAATCTAAAACTCCATCAGACGGATGCCCAAGCCTTTGATGCCAAATATCCTGAGCTCCATGTTTATTCAAATGGAAGGCTCGAAAGGTTGTTAAGCGACGAAAAAAGTACAACCTATATATGAGCTCACCCGCTTCGCTCAGACTTCTTGTTGTACGATCTTGAAGCACACAACATTTGCTAGCAACCTGCATCACGACATCTAGATCTGCGATGAGCTAAGACACATAGATCAAATTGCATTGTAATCCTAGCACGAACAACACATTCTTCAGCTTAAAATCTGCATCAAAAATCATTGTCCCTTTTTCTCTCGACAAACCATGCTCTCCATTCGGTAGACCAATAGAACATGGCAACATATATTTCCGATCAGCAAGGATATCGCCAAATCCCGTCATATGAGTTGACGCTCCTGTATCAAGTACCCGTTCAAGAGAAAATTTCTTACCGTCAATACACGGTTCTGTCCCATGTTTTATGTCTAGCAACTTGATCAAAGTGCTCCACTCCTCGTTTCTATGACCCGTGTATCCATTCTTTTTTGCCTTTGCATTGTTCCTTTTCCATTGTGAGCAACTACAGCGTTTACGCGTAGAATTTTGTGTGTAACACACGAGAGCTGATGTGTTAGACACACCACCTGTGATGCTTGTTTTTCTCTCCCATCCATTATAGTGTTGATCCTTTCCATCGACTTCTCTTTTGAATTCACTTGATTCACGTCAGACAACGGGTCTGTACTTATGATAGATGTACGAACCCCTCCAAGCACGCATCATCTTAACCAATAAGAAATTGACAAATTTGTTCTTCTTCCTTCTTCTTTTCGAGTTTTGCGTTGAGATTGCACGAACAACCTCCGCACTTGCACACTGATGTCTCTCATATTTGGTCATCTTCTTCCATAAGACTCGCAGCGCCGTCAGCACCACTTGAGGCCATATATTCTTCAAAGTTTTCTTTATTGACCATGTCCAATCAAGGCTCCAGGGTTTTTATTTGCAGCCAATTGGCACATTTGTACCACGTTCTTCATCTTTCCCGCAACATCATATGTTGCTTTCGATTCAGCCATCATCATTTTCGGATTTGTTTATGTCGGCTCTAATGCCATGTAAAATAGAATTCAAGCTTTTGGATTTTTCTCTGTGTTTATTATCAACCACGATACAAGCGTATATATTACAAAGAAATAATATCATAGAATAAGCTACTTTCCTAAACTACTCTCATTTACAATCAATTAGCAAGATATGTTAATTCCTAAATCATCTTCAATGAATTCGATAATCCGCTAACAAATTGTTTATTCGGTATTTTGCTAATTCCTAAATCATCTTCAATGAATCCGATAATCCGCTAACAAATTGTTTATTCGGTGTGGTCGTGTCATCGTGTGTTGGAAAGACTTGACATTTATTTGACCTTAAATGTACAATCAACATCTTTGATGGGAATGTTGATTAATAAGGCAGTCCATGATCCTGTCTAATATTTCCCTCCTACCTAGCCGCCTTAGTAGTCGTCTCAGCCACACAAAAAAAATTACGAGTTGGATGAGGAGAAGTTTTTATTTTATTGAATTATAATCATGTTGTAATAATAACTGTTTTTGGTTAAATATTACTTGTTTATGAATGTGTTTTA
Source organism: Eutrema heterophyllum (assembly GCA_002933915.1). Classification (NCBI taxonomy): domain Eukaryota; kingdom Viridiplantae; phylum Streptophyta; class Magnoliopsida; order Brassicales; family Brassicaceae; genus Eutrema; species Eutrema heterophyllum. The sequence continues at coordinate 357,936 of PKMM01011739.1, read as the reverse complement.
TTTTTATATTTAGTTTATCAAATTTTAGTGTAAATTTTAATTTATAAATTATTTAATGTATTAAAAATTATATAAATAATTAAAAAACCACACATAATTAATGGCTTAATTGTTGCTCGAATGCCACAAAATTGCCAATTTTAATTCATTATTTAATGGCTTAATTGTTGCTCGACTAAACCAATTCATTATTTTGTCCATATATTGCGGCCCACGTTCCCTCTCTCAGCACAGTCAAGTAGCAAGACCAAGTCTCACGTTACGTGCGCACGTGCTCCTCTTTTGCAGAAGGGAACCGCTCACATATTGGCTATAAAATCAGCTTTCGACTTCGTCATTTCACATAATTTTAATAACTAAAAAAACCCAATAATCTCGAATCTTTTTGTTTTCTAAAAACGTAAGTGTCTCAAAGGTATATCGTAAAAATTAGAGTTCATAGATTCTGTTTTGAGTGTCACAAAACAGTCTCACAACGCTTGTATCATAGGATTCAAAAATCGTTTCATTCCATCATATTACAGACAATTAATTGAATTAAGAAAAGAGATCAAATATCAACTTCGCTATTCCGTTTACAAAAAAAAGTTTTCAAGGTCTCGTTTTACATGCTTTCCTTTTCATATTGATTATAATCGTTTATACAAGTTTAATATAGCATTTTTCATATCCTGTTTTTCACGGTCCTACAATGTTAACTCAATAAATCCGCTTCTAGTCTATCGCCACAATCGGATTGAAAATTGTTGAGTTCAACATAAATATTTCCCAAACGGTTTTTTACAAACGCATGATTTAAAAATCAGATTTCAAACGCTTTTGGTGAACGCCCGTTACCGATTCTCGCCAAACGATTTGAAACAAAGGTTTTCCTCTTTAAACGATAAACGTGAGATCTGCTTCAACAGCGTTTCCGCGAATCAATTTTGAAATGATCTAAAAATTGTTTTGTGAACGCCTTATAGCGATTCCGCATAACGTTTTATTCTGGAAAAACAATCATATCTCAAAACTTTTTCATGAACGCTTGTAAAGTGAGTTTGCAACGTCTAAACGCTTTTATTCAACTGTTTCCGCAAACGCTTATAAAGTGAGTTTGGGAAACGCGTTTTAACGTTATCTAATTGTTTCCATCAAAGCTCATTAGCAAGTTTGTGAAACGATTCAGCGTTATTAACCCTCCTTTGCAAACGCTCTTTAGCGATTCTCTAAACGATATTCGATGATGTGTTTCACACACATTCTATGTTCAGCTTTTGGCTATTCTGTTTTCACATAACTCATGAGTCCCTGAAAATAGAAAGAAAAGTCACAGCTGATGAGTCACAAATCCACAAAGATTAGTCACAAATCCACAATTTCTCTGTGTACCTTCGATTTATCATAGATAAAAATAAATCCTTCACCATCTTTTTGAACTAAATTAGCCTTGAGTTGCTGGAAGAACCATATCCAGTTATCTCCATTTTCAAATCGTACCACGGCCCAAGCAAGTGGATATATTTGGTAGTTTGCATCATGACCAATCGCAGACAACAACACACCTTTAACCGCCACCTTAAAAAAATGTGCCATCAAGCACGATGATAAGTCGACAATGCAAGAACTTCTCTAAAGACTGCATATTATTTCGAACCACACATAAAAGCGGTTGAAAACATCTTCACTAGTAGAGTTATGGATAGTTCAACGATGGCAGTTGATTCTAGGTTTGAAGTATATATCTCTTCCACATAACCACAAGTGTGAGCAAACTGTTCTTCATGCTCCTTATCAAGCAACTTCAAAGCTAGCAGCCTTGCACTCTGTCATTGACCCCTAGCACTCACCAATTCCATTGCTCTTTTATATGACCTTGAATCTCCATAGGCATGTAGTTATGCCTTACTCTCAGTCCATGGAAAGCCTTGTAATAATAGGGCTCTTTAGTAATTTTTTTTTTTTTTGAATGAATGTAAAATTTATTCAACAAAAAAAAACGTTTTTACATCTAGTGTTACATCCTTCTGAAATTTAAGTACAACATTTTGATAGTTTTGATCTAGATCCTAGTTGCAAACCAAAGTTCTAGGTATCCGTTATATTTATGGTATCCTGCAGATCGTAGCGATAAGAATTTGTTTCGCACTTCCTTATCGATGTACTTTAGTAGCCTTTCACCCAACATTCCTTTTTCGCCATGCTTTCGATTGTTTCTTTCTCTCCAAATTCTGTAGATAACAATTTGAAAAGAATATCGAATTGCAAATTTTTTTTGTTGTACCTGAAGTCTTGTCGTTTATCACCCTTTGAACGTCCTCCCATGTGTTTGTAAAATCCGTTGAAAGAAGGCCTTGTACCAATCCCTTCCACAGATCGCTCGTGTAAGGGCACTTGAAGAAGAGGTGTGATCTTGTTTCCATTTTCTCCGGGCAGAAGACGCATTTTGTGGTAGCTGTCGGACACCATTTATGCATCCTATCTCCTGTGCTAAGTCGGTTGTTGGTTACAAGCCAAGTAAAGAAGGCGAACTTGGGAGTATGATTGGAGAACCATACCCCTTTATGCCAATGCACTATGTCGTAGTCTTGTCGAATGGATTGCCACGTTTTATGTGAGTTGAAAGAATCCTTGTATATGTCGTTTGTCGATTTCCAAAGGGGTATATCCTCTCTTTCATTATGACCGTTTCTACCTTCAACCTCCAAGCTCTCTTCGATTGCTTGCAATATATACGTCATGTGTTTTCTTTTTTTCCTCCTCCTCCAAGCATCGAATACTGTTGCACTCAATGGCAAACCCAAGTCGATTACCCCCCCTCAATCCTGTTTTGTCGAGAATGCAACCCAAAGATGACCAACTATCATACCAGAAGTTTGTTGACAGCCCATTACCCAGGTCTTTCTTGAAGAAACCTTTTGCTTGGTCTATATACATAATGATTTTTTTCCACATCCAGGACCCCTTGTTTGATGAGCATTTTACCGACCAGAAAACTTCTCTTTTTAGCACATTTTGATGAATCCAATTAACCCAGAACGACGATTTTGTGGATAGCAATCGCCTAATTAATTTGAGACAGCAAACCACATTGTATTCTTTCAATGGTCTTATTCCTAGTCCTCCTTCTTCTTTCTGTTTACATACACTAGATCAAGCAATCTTTGCCTTTCTCGGATTAAGCTCTGGGCCAGACCACAAGAAGGATAAGCAGAGCTTCTCTATTTCTCGGATGCATTCATTTGGAAGACGGTAAGCTGATAACCAGAAATTGGTTATGCTCATCAAGAGAGATTTGATCAATTGTAATCTCCCAGCAAAAACTAAGTAACGAGCTGTCCATGTACCGATTATGTTCCTTATTGTCTCTACCATTGGTGCATAGTCGTCCACAGACATTCTTTTCATTAGAAGAGGTAATCCCAAGTAACGAACCAAAAGCTGACCTGATTCAAAGCAGAAATTTCTTGCGATATCATCTAGCATTCTCTGCGGTATTTCTGCTAGATAGATATTAGAATTTTCCATGCTTATATTTAACCCCGATATTTCTTCAAACTTATCAAAACCTTTGACAATACCTTCTATCGAGCGAGAGTTTCTATCGGATAGAACCATAAGATCATCCGCAAAGCTCAAGTGAGTTAGACCCAGGTTCTTACACCGTGGGTGGTAACCAAATTCTCTTGACTTTGCCGCTTTATCCAGAATCTTCGAAAGCACATCCATAGTTATGACAAAGAGGTATGGTGACAACGAGCAGCCTTGACGGAGACCTCTATCACTCTTGAAAAATCCAGCTAATTCTCCATTTACTTGAACTGAAAACGACGTTGTGGTAATGCAGAAACTGATCCAATGAATGAATTGTTGAGGAAATTAAATTCAGTGCCTTGAGAGTATTTATCAAAAAGGACCATTGGGCTGAATCGAAAGCTTTGGAGATGTCGATTTTGATTGCACATCGACCTGAGATGCCTTCCTTGTGATAGTCACGGACGATAGTTTCTAGAAGAACGTTCTCTCTTAGTAGCCTGTCTTCCACGAATGCTGATTGATTAGCTGAGAAAAACTTTGGCAAAGTTCTCTTTAGACGATTTGCTAAGATCTTGGAGATGACTTTGTAAATCACATTACAGCAGGAAATGGGCCTGTAGTCTTTCATTTCTCTTGCACACTCTTTTTCGGGATGAGGGCTAGGATCGTAGTGTTGATACCCTTTGGTAAGAAACCTTTCTCAAAAAAAGATTGGATCGCTACCGTGAAGTCTTTGCCAATAATATGCCATACTGATTTATAGAATTCAGCTGTATACCCATCAGGACCTGGGGATTTGTCCTTTGGCATTTTGAATAGAACATCTCTGATTTCTTCATCAAGTACCTATGAGTTAGAGCTATCGCATCTGAATTTCCAACCCTGAAATCAAGAATTGTTGCAAGTTTCTCAGCCGATATACCTGTATAATCGCTTGGGTTGAGTTGGAGGAATTCTCTGAAATATTTCTCCGCTTCCGTTTTGATATCCTCTTTATGCACATCAACCTCTCCATTTGAACAAACAATTTCTCTAATAGCATTTAGAGATTTTCGAGAGTTAACTCCTCGGTGAAAAGACTTGTTATTTCCATATCCGACCTCTAACCAATGCATTTTAGATCTCTGCTTTAAAAACTTTTCCTCTAACCTCGAAATCAAGTCCCATCTTTCATAAGCTCTGCTTTCTTCTTTCATGGCTGATGTCGAGGGGTTTCTTAGATTTATTTCTTGTTTTTCACAAATAGATGTGTAAGCTTCATTCGCCTTTTTGGAGAGATTCCCGATTCTATCCTTTGCAAGATTTCTGATGCTTGGCTTCAAAATTTTTAACTTCTTAGAGAACCGATGTAGAGAAGATGTTGAAAGGAAAATCGGTTCTGTTTCACTCTAGTATTTTTTCACCATTGGTTCAAATTCTGGCATTTCAACCACTACGTTAACAAACTTGAAGGCTTCTTACTCGATCTTGAACCGTCTCTAACTGTATTCTACAGCAAAGATGGTCTAAGCAGCCACCTACTTCAAAAACATTGTATGAATTCAAGTAAGAATGTGACCAGCTATCATTCACCATTACCCGATCAAGCTTCTTAGATACCAGATCTTCCCCTCTTTTATTGCACCATATAAATAAAGGACCATGGGAGGCCATATCCACTAGAGAACATAATTTTTCCGTATCCTGAAAGTCCCTCATTCCATCTGTTGTTGTTGCTATATCCGAAGAATGCTCTTCCAAGTTCAAAATCTCATTGAAATCTCCAAGGATCATCCACGGTTTGTTTCTGATTATTGGAGATTTTTGATGATTATTCAAGTCTTTCCAAAGCTCTTTTCTTTCCTCCGCAAAATTTGAAGCATAGACAAATGAGTAGAAAAATTCATCTTCCTTATCATCTAGCTTCACGGAACAAGTTATGATTTGACCACTTTTGAAGAACGGAGTGAGTCTCACCCTATCCTTCCACACCACCCAAATTCGACCAAGTCGATTAAAATCGTAGTTGTTTAGAAACGACCAATCCCTGAAAATTGATTCATAGATTCTCTGACTTTTTACCTCCTTCACCCTTGTCTCCAAGACACATCCAAAGTCAAAATTTCCTTCGTTCATTCAGCTTCTAATGACGGAATGCTTTGTAGATTTATTTAGACCGCGAGCATTCCAGAAGAAGCTCGACATATATTATTTTTTGGGGTTAACTTTTTTTCTACCTGGCACAGTTTGGTGCTGGTCCTTTGTGTGCAAGGCAAGAGAATTAGATGTGTTCTTGTTTAAGCCTTTTGTAGAGCGAAGGGATGATCGAATACTATGTTCTCCGCCTCTCTCTTTTCCGGTTTCAACCTTTCCACTTTGTTTGTTAATCCTTTCATTCTTTTCCTATTAATCTCCCACAAGATCAACAATTTCATTCCGCGTGAGCTCCCCTTCCTCCTTCTCCTCTTCCTCTCCATCGAGAGTATACTCTTCAGAGTTGAGAATTGTGTATCTCGATGACGACGTCACAATTTTTTCAGTTATTTGAGTTCGATCCCCTTTTCTTCCTTGTTTTCCCGGCGATACAGTAATCCAAGATCCTCCTTCTTCATCTGTTTTAGAATCAGTATCCACCTTTTGCTCTGTGACTACCGAATTTCCTTTCGAAATTTTCGATAAAACCTCATGGGACAATCGATCCTCCCCCTCTTTGACCGCTGCACTTTGGACTCCAGATATCTCCCCACAAGTAGCTGCGACGATCATTGTATCATTACATGGGATAGCTATCGGTTGCAAGCCTTCGCTTTCCTCTCTTCCTTCTTATGAACAACAGTTTTCCAAATCTGTATCCTTGACTTCTTTCTCTACAGATTTGTCAGCTTTCTTTTGCTCATTTTCTTTTGAGCGAAGTAATATCTTCTTACCACCACCTTTCATAGTGCATGCTGTTTCTACATGACCCCATTTAGAACAAACATAGCATCTAGATGGCAGCCAGGGGTAGAAGAATTCCACAACCGCATCAACCCCCTTCTTTGAATTGTAATGATACGTCTTAGGGAGCTCCTTCGTCATATTTGCAAGAACAAAGACTTTGGCTTCCTCAAAGTTTGTACACAGTTCCGTATCAGGATGCAAGTGGACTGGTTTCCCCACTGCACTTACGATGAACCCCAAACCTTCCCATGAGAACAACTTGTGTGGAACATTTTTTAAAGTAATCCACATCGGATTACCTTGATTTCTGGCTCTTCTTCTTCGTCTTCTGAAGCTGGTGCCCATTTTGATGTGATCATGGGGACATCCGCAATATTCCACATCCCTCGTCGAAGAACCCTTGCTCGGGTAGCTGCATCTTTTATTCTGAACTTGACCGTAGTAGCATTTACCACAAAGACATCGATTCGAATCGATTTGTTTCCAAGCGACCAAATCTTGTTGACGATGACGTGTATCTTTGCAACGTGTGGTGCCGCAGAGAGGAACTTTCCCTCAAGTAGATCGTCCCATAATGCGCCATCGACGATTTTAACTTGGACATCGTGGTTCTTTAGTATTTTGCATCTGTCTTTCGAAGCATAAATATACTTTCCATAGGTCGTCTTTACCAACCACATTTGTGTCGCCTCATCATAAAAGCAATACATCCCCCACTTACATTTACCATCTTTGCCACAGTTGAATCTAAGCTTTGTCTCCTCCCATCTTCCTTGAATCACATTATTTCATGTTCTTGAAGCGTAATTAATCTCAGCCTCGTCAAAACACCATTGAAGAATGACTATCCCATAGATAATTTATCAACTTTTCCCTTTTGATTCTTCTATCTCGCAAAAACAATCAGATGCTCATTTTCATCTGAATTATCCACAATTTCATTTCGGTCAACAAACAACTCATCAACAAAATTCGCTACTAAATCCTCAAATCCGAACTCAAAACGGTCCATTCCATTATCATCATCTTCGTCTTCACTCTCGTTTTTCTTTTCCTTACCCTTCTTTTTGCTTTTTCCTTTTTTGTTGTCATCACTGTCACCATCTTCGTTTTCCACACTCTATACTAGATATAGTCAATGTTTAAAATTTCGCTAGGCGCTAGTCGAGCGATCGAGGTGGACCTAGATTAATCGGAGATTAATTGGGATTAGTTTTTCATACTTTTATTTATAAGTAAGTATATATATTAAATAATTGTAGATAACATGTGAATATACTTTGGTCTAGTGGTTACCCGCATCAGCCATGACATGTGGGTCGTGAGGTCGAAGCCCAAAACTTCATTTTACCTCTATTTTTGCCTTTATGTTAATGAAGGGTAAAATTGTCATTAAACACTTCATCTTCTTTACACGAACACAGACCTTCGACAACCCTAATCTATGGCCGCTAGACTTTTTTTTTACTTGATTTCCACCGTTTATCATCTCCTTTTAACTGGGTTTAACAAAGAAATGATAGATCCGACCTTAATCATCATATTTCGAGCAAAAAATCGAGACAATTTGAGGTTTACTTCATCTTTTCCGATTTTTCCTCCGATTACACCATAATCGCCGCGGATCTCTGCCGCCGAACGTGTAATCGGCGCCTAGGCGGCCTCCGCGGCNTTCATTTTACCTCTATTTTTGCCTTTATGTTAATGAAGGGTAAAATTGTCATTAAACACTTCATCTTCTTTACACGAACACAGACCTTCGACAACCCTAATCTATGGCCGCTAGACTTTTTTTTTACTTGATTTCCACCGTTTATCATCTCCTTTTAACTGGGTTTAACAAAGAAATGATAGATCCGACCTTAATCATCATATTTCGAGCAAAAAATCGAGACAATTTGAGGTTTACTTCATCTTTTCTGATTTTTCCTCCGATTACACCATAATCGCCGCGGATCTCTGCCGCCGAGCGTGTAATCGGCGCCTAGGCGGCCTCCGCGGCCGCGCTTTTGAACAGTGGATATAATCTACTAGGTCGTCAGTCAACCCAAAAAAAAACTAATTATTTTCAGAATTACATCAAATAATTTTTTTTTTTATTCCATGATCAATTATATGGGGTCATTAATGACAACACTTATCTAGTTTTCAAAAGAAAAACAGCTAGATGCACCCACCTCCTCACAGGTCACCTCAATCTACCACGTCTAGGTTCAAACTCTCAGATAGAATCAAAATAGAAAATAAAAAAAAAACAGATAAATAGACGATGTTTTAGTTCAATAACCATATTGAGATACAAAAGGCCTATTCGTTTGTCAGCCACAGCCTCATGCGGCTGCGACCAAATGATGTTTGTTTACGTGTCGCAGGAGGATGCGGCTGCGGCTGCGGCCAAATGCAGCGGCTTGCGTATGAAATTTTTGGACGCTGAAAAAATTCAGCGTTGCGTTGCGATCGATCGCAGCGACCAAACGCGCGGCCGACAAACGAACAAAAACACATGCGTCTAGCCGCAGCGTCTGACTGCAGGTCGCAGCCGCCTGCGGCTGACAAACTAACAGACCTAAAAGTAAGAATGTATTCATAGCAAAAGTCAATTAGGTGAATAACCAATTAACTTTATTTTGGACAAAAATGCCCTTGTGAAGAATACATAAAAAAAATTGTATCATATTATACTATTAACATAGAATATAATAGTATATTGTACTAATTACCTTACAATTTATTAATTTCAAATTAACATTCTATTATGGGGATTCTATGTAAATAGTATATTATTTGGTTGTTGGGAGAGAAAGAGAAAAATCATAGAGGGGAATTTAATTTGTTGTAGAGATTTGGTACGTGCACTGCTGTTTGAATAGGAAATCTGATGTTTGTATTGTTGGTGAAAGGGGAGAGGAGTGAGGAAGAAGAATGGGAGAAAAAAATTGAAGAAGAAGAAAAAGAAAAGAAGAAGGAAGAGAAGAGATAGTGGGTGAGAAAGACAAGAGAGAGAGATAACAAAAAAGAGTGAGAAAAGAAAGAGAAAGAGTATTAATTGTTACAGAAGTCAACATAAATCGGCAAAAGTTAGGCAAAAGTTGTAGAGCCCAATGTTAATAGTAATTATAAGAACATTAGCATCGGTTAGACACTCTCTAGAGTGTCTTAGGAATAAAATAATAATAGTTTTAATTTAATTAAATTAAATAATTAAATTTTAAATTAAAAAAAAAAGTTGAACCAATTAAACAACGACACATGTGATATGGGTATCTAAATTTTTTTTGTTGGGGTTCTCATCCGAGACACCCTTCTTTCTCTCTCTCTTGCTTTTTCAAATTTTTCATTATTTTATTGGTGAGACACCCTCTCAGATCTCCCCATTGCTGATGCTCTAAATCTCTCTATAAATAGAACAACAATCGTTCATTGTAATTACACCTTCGAACATCTTCATAAAAGAAATATTAATAACAATTCTCTATGTTNGGTAGGTTAAGGGTTCGACCTCTTATGTATGTAGTTTGTGAAGAATAAAGCCCAACACGAATGAGCATGCAACTCTGATTCATGTTTTAAGTTTTTGACGTTTTCTTTAGATGAATAAGTCCTCCGTAGTTACAAGAGATTGACTAGTTCTTTCCTTTTATTTTTCAAATTAGTAGCGTAGGTTTCTGAAGTTAGTTGTAAGGTCTATATACGACCAATCTTAATTACTTTGAATGTATGAGTTTTTCAGTTCTCTGCTTGTTCTAAACTCAGTTTCTAAAAGTTCAGTTGAGAAAACCACTACAAGTGGTATCAGAGCTTGTCACGAGTTTGGTACAAGAGAGAGAATCAATCACGAGTGAAAAGGATTCAACGATAATTCCAAAATTCGATGGAGATTATAAGCATTGGGGCTATGCTCATGGAGAACCTGCTGAGATCCAAGGAGTGGTGGGATCTCATTGAAACAAGAATTGCACGGCAAGAGCAGAACGTGATCCTGACCGGAGCACAGAGAACGAAGCGTGCTGAGAAGATCGTTAAAGATCACAAGGTGAAGAATTACTTGTTTGCCTCCATAGACAAGACAATTCTAAAAACGATCCTGAGAAGGACACATCAAAGGATATGTGGGAATCAATGAAAAAGAAATATCAAGGAAACGAAAGAGTGCAGAGTGCACAACTACAAAGGCTGCGGAGAAACTTTGAAGTCCTTGAGATGAGGGTGGGGGAAACAATTGCAGAGTATTTCTCAAGAGTAATGGTGGTTGCTAACGATATGCGAAACCTTGGAGAAGACATGCCAGATTCCAAAGTAGTCGAGAAGATCATGAGAACCCTGGCTGAGAAGTTTACATACATAGTGTGTGCTATTGAGGAATCAAAGGATATCAAGGATATGACCATAGACGGACTGCAGAGCTCACTAATGGTTCATGAGCAGAACATGAGCAGACATGATGGAGAAGAAAGAGTCCTGAAGGTAGAAGGTCAATGGAGACCAAATGGAGGAAGAGGAAGAGGAGGATATCCAACCAGAGGAAGAAGAAGAGGATGATACCAAGGAAGAGGTCGTGGAGAACGCGTTTTAACAAAGAAATGGTGGAGTGTTTCAAATGCCACAAGAGGGGCCATTACAAGTCATAATGTCCAGGGACAAGGAGGCTAACTATGTAGAAACAGAGGAAGACATGCTCCTCATGGCGCATGTAGACAAGATCAAAGCAGCAGAAGAACGAGTCTGGTTCCTCGACTCAAGTTGCAGCAATCACATGTGCGGCACAAGGGAGTGGTTTATCGAGCTAGACAATACCTTTAGACAAAACGTAAAGCTGGGAGATGATCGGAGAATGGCAGTAGAGGGAAGGGGAAAGCTTCGCTTGGAGATCAATGGTAAAATTCAAGTGATCTCTGATGTCTACTTCGTACCTGGATTGAAGAATAATCTCTTCAGTGTGGGACAACTGCAGCAGAAAGGGATAAGAATCATCATTGAAGACGATGTGTGTGAAGTATGACACAAACATGAGAAGGAAATGATCATGCACTCTACAATGTCGAAGAATAGGATGTTCACAATTCTCGCAATTTTCAGAGAAAGTAAAGAAATGGAGGAGACCAGATGTCTGCAAGTGATGGAGAAAACATACAATCTATGGCACAAGAGATTCGGGCATCTCAATCACAAAGGTTTGAGATCACTAGCTGAGAAGAAAATGGTCACTGGGCGGCCAAAACTCAGTCAAGAGGAAGAAGAAATCGTTTGCGAGATCTGCATGAAAGGAAAGCAAAATCGAGATGTCATCCCAAAGAAAAGCATGTGGAAATCAACTCGAGGTCTTCAGCTTGTTCACACGGACATATGTGGACCGATTACTCCAACATCAGATAGTGGGAAGAGGTAGATCATAATTATGCGGATTATCAATTTTAGAGTCTAAATATTTTATATTTTATCCGTGTAATACGCCGGACCTGATCTAGTAAATAGAATTTTAGAGACTTATAGAGTCATATAACCCCCTTATCACCGATAATTCATTGTCAATTGGTTTTGAGTTAGAAACCCATGAAACTTAACAAGGCGGTCGCGAATTTGCAAAATTGGGATGGAAGAGGACCCTAGCAACGACTTTGCTTTTTTTTTTTTTTTTGAGAGTTGGATTTGAAGAGAACGGCCTCTTTGTAAACGACCTCCCTTCTCCTTTTTTTTTTGAATCACATATCAATGGTGATGAGCGGCATCTTGTTTTTGTACCCCTTCTTCTTCATTGAATTGGACATTAGGACCTCGGTTTTAGAGATTTGAATCCTCCATATTTGCCTTTCCTCGGAGATCGGTACCGCTTCTGAGGGTTTGCATATTGCAACGCATTCCTTTGATCTTTGAACAAAGAACTTCATGGAACGTTGACATATGATCGTCGACTCCACAGTAAATTAAGAGCTTGGAATCGAAGAATAAGTGGAGCTGTAAGTAAGCTAAGTTCAGCTAAAGCATTATAACTGAAGATTAAAATATTGACAAGCAAAAAACGACATGAGCTAATTAAGATGATTGGACCAATTATCAATTTAATTTGGCCAACAACGAGAAATTAAAGCATGTGTGTCAACAAGACTTCAACAAGAGGTGGATTTTGGACGATGGCTTCTGCAACTTATCTTAATTTTATTTTATGCAATAAAGCGTGAGATGATTGTATCAATGGGTTATTGTGATAGTAAGATTTTGTCTATCTCTAGAATCAATTGCTCTAGATGCTATGTAGCATAAGAGGTATCAATCCAAATGGGTTAAGTTTCAATCTTCAAGCACACAAAGTTGTTTTTGAGTTTTAATTTAATGAACTAATTCAAATTGAAAGCAAACAAGTAACAAACACTAAACAAGATTTAGAAATAAAATAAAGGCAAGCCCTTAGGTGAGGTTATGGACTTTGGGGAATTCTATGATCAATCTATGATGTCAATACACACAATCATGCGATGTTCCCTTAGCCTAGAATACTTAAACAACTAATCCACTCTCATGATCTTAATCACTTTGTTAATCAACTTATCAATATCAAATTCTCATTTGTGAAAAGTTAATTTTCAAGCATTAATCACAAGTTCTAATAGCCATTATACTTCTTAAACATCTACTCTCATAGGTTAAGCAAGCAAAATTTCTTATCTAGTTCTTTGGGGAATTTCATCAAAAACCTTGTTGGTGTACAATTCCATATGATCAAGATAAGTTTTCTCAAGACAAATCTAGCATTATGAACACTAAATAAGAAAGAAAATAAGTAATCTAAGCCCTATACATCATTGATCAATCAAGAAATCCCCTAATCTACCTAACCTTGAGCTCTTAAAGGATCTACTCACTAATCATGATGAAACCCTAAAATCCCATAAGGAAGATGATAGATTTCATGATTAGATGATTAGAAAGATGAAAGATTAAAGAGAGACTATAGAGATTAAGAAACTAAAACTTATATTGCATAAAAATAAAGGAAGATATCTCTTACAAATCACTTAGAACCCTAAAAAGGAAGTGATTTTGCTAGAGAAAAAGGTAAAAGAAAAGCATATATCATAAAAATTAGGTTTAGAAGTATTTATAACAAAAGGTGGGCAACCGGGTCAACCCGGGACAAACCGGGTATTGACCCGGTCGGATCTGGTTCGAAGTGGTCAATACCGACCGGATGTTGGTTGGTATTGATGGGTCGGTATAGGTGCTTGCCCATACCGGTCGGTGATACCGATCAAAGCTTGGTCGATATGGAGTGTTCTTAGGTTGGATGCCGAGCGGGTCTTGGTCGGTATGAAGAGTGGCTCGGGTCGGTACTGGTCCTTGTCTCAATACCAACCAAGTGATACCGCCCAAGTGTTGGCCGATATTGGATGTCTTGAAGCTGAATACCGGACGAGGATGGGTCAGCATGAAGAGAGAAGCCGGTCGATGTTAATTGTTGGGAAGATGAGTGTCGGGCGACCTTGGATCGGTATGGAGTGAGGCCTATGTCGGTACTAGTCCCTGCCCCAATACCGACCAGGTGATACTGCCCAAGTGTTGGCCGGTATGGTCGTCTAGAATTCCCTTTTTCTCCTAGCCTCCTCTGCTTGATCCAAAACCGAGTGTGCTTGGCTCCAAGGTCTCCAAATCACCTCCAAAATGTCTCCAAGTACCTAGAAAACACTCCAAATGATGCAAGACTCACTAGGACCTAATGGAAACTAGTTAGACTCTAATTAAGACCAAAATACTAAGGAAAACTATGAAAACACATGCATGAGACTCACAATACTAAAGATAAATGCATGCTAAAATGAGTAAAATATGAGAATATCAACTCTCCCAAACTTATTCATTTGCTTGTCCTCAAGCAAACAAACAAAAACAAGATGAGAGAGAAGTTTGAAAATGGGAGCTCAAATCCACAAGTATCATTAAAAGAATTCAAAGCTCAATGTCCAAATTGCTAGTTCTAGGATGCAATCAAACAAGTCTACTAAAAAAGAGCTAGCCATATCCATCCCTACATGAGTCAACCCCAAGCCTCAACCTACACAAGCATTCCTATCCTCCAACCCTTTGACATGCATTAGTGGTTTCATGTGAATCATGTTCATGTAAGACAAGTGAATTCATTTGGCTATGGGACAGTTTTGAGATAAAGGTGATCTCGACACAAGTAGCGGTTTCCGAGTAAGGGGATCTCTCAAAAAGAATCAACTATAGCAAAATGCTAAGAGTAAAGCCCAATAGATGCATACAAGGATGACTTCCATCTAACCAATGCCCCCAAATTGACTTTAACCCCTAATTTCTAAACCCCAATGATGATTCTTCATAAGCTACCCTTTTCACAAGGCCATTTGCCTTCATAACCCATATTGTTTCACCATTTCTCCTTCACTTAAGCAATTAGGGGATTTCCTTCTTCACCAAATGGCTTGGCTTTCGATACTTTCATTTACTTAGCTATTCTTTTACTTTCTCTAGTCTCTCTTATTTCTTTTCTAGCACTTTAGCCATTTTTGGCTTCTTTTCTTTCTTTTAAAGGCTAGAGACTACTTTTCCTTATCACGTAGAGCTATTTCAACATTTTTCTTGCCAACCATTTCAAGCATTTGCTTATCCCCTACTTCTTCTCCCAATCTCTTCTCCATTTCCACATTCTCTTTTCTTTTCTTCACCCCCAAACTTCCATCCTATCTAGCCCTAACATATGTCTAGCCCATTGATGTTAAGCTAGTTCTACATGGAAACTTCTCCTTGTCGTTCTAAACTCAACACTTTTTGCCTAGTTGATTCGGAAAAGGCCTCACGACACTCACAAATGGTTTTGGCTCGAAGGATGGTTTGGTTAAAGGAATGGTTAACCGTTCCAATGATGGGAATCAGCTATTTGAGCTAACAAAGAGTGGTAAAAGGGGGAAGATAGCTAAAATATGTGTATTGGTATCCATGAATCCACTATGAGATGCACAACCATGATAATTAAAATGTCAAAATTAAGGTTCTCACTAAGTAGAGTTAGACTCAATTCACAACTTGCTTTAGCTAAGACGTTAGAAATGAAACACGAGATCAAAATAGGGTTCATCCATGATTTCAAACTCGATTAAAAGCATCAAACAACTAACAAATAGGGCATTGAACCAAACTCTTAACATGATACTCTATAAGGAAATTACATCATTGCTCCCTATGCAATATGCAATGCAACCTATATGCAAACTAGACTCAATTCTACACATGAAATGCAACTAGATGATTTCTTTTTGTGTTTCACAATTTTTAAAAAAAAATTGATTTTTTGTGTTTTTCTATGCAATAAGTGAATGCATGATATACATGAGACTTAAGATGCAAAATCGAAAATAAGACACAAACACACAATGTTAGATACCGGTCTCTCCCCCAAACTTAAATCACACCGTTCCGGTGTGAAAGAAATTCAAGAGAGAGACCAAAAACAAAAGTAAAATGCAAATACTCAAAAGAAAAGAAAACTATTTACAAGTTTGGAGTGATACCTTAGAGATTTTGAGATGGGGAGGAGGACCACCTTTTTGATAAACACCGGTCAACATTGCCTCGGTGTGGCCGACGAGCAAGCTCAACTCAAGCTCCTAACTCGAGCTCCTTTCATTTAATACCGATGGCCACTTAGATCACCTTCTCACCTATAAAACACTTGAAAAAATATCAAAAAACACTAGAAACATAAAATTGAACTAGAAAGCAAAGAGAATATATATATAATGATAAACATGGGAATGTCTCCCAAGTGTACTTTGTTTAAAGTCACTAAGTTTGACTTTGGTTACCCTTTTAGTTGGGGGTGAGAGGAGGAGTGGTGGAACTCCTTGGAAGGTCCTTGAGCTCGAGAGTGATGACCTTGCTCATGACCTCTTGAATACCGGCATGCCCCTTCTCTTTAAGCTCCGGTGTGAGGATTGCTTTGACCATGGCAAACGGCTTGGACCGTCCCTTGCACTTGATCTTTTACTTAATCACCCCATCTTCATGTTTCCAAGGAATGAGTGTCATGGTGGAAGGCTGGTCTAGCACGGTCTTTTCTCCATCAAGCTTGCTTGGTTTATTTTTCACAAGGGTGGGAGGGTGGTGTTTCTTTGGTGTCCCTTTCTTGGCCTTAGTGCCTTTACCATTCCCTTTCCCTTTGTTAATTTCACTCTCGTCCTCCATTGTGGTGGGAGGGAGAGATCCCAAGCAAGCCTCATTGATGACCAAGGTTCCTTCACTATTACCATAACCAAAAGCGCTTTCATCACAAGATCCTTTCTTCTCACGACTAGCTTTTGGAAGTGAAACCACATCCATCTTTTCACAACAACCCACATACTCAACTCTTGGAGCTCGAGCCTCATTACCCTCACAAGTGATCATCCTGTAAAACCCATATGATGGAGGCTTCATTGGGTAAAAGAGCTTATCATTTACGTTCTTAAGCACCACCCTCTTGTTTGTGAAGTCCATGCTTGCACCAGTGGTATTGAGGAATAGAGTCCCAAGAAGGAGAGGGAGCTTTTTGGTTTGTCCCATCTTCATAACAATGAAGTCCGTTGGTACAAGACACTCTCCGATCTTGAGAGGATAGTCTTCAACAAGGCCAAGTGGTTTCCTTGAAGAAGAATCTCCAAACGTGATGGTGGAGGGGTAATCTTCCATACTCTTGATCCCAAAACTCTTAACCATCTCCAAGGACATGACGTTCACACTCGAACCCGAGTCACACAAAGCATCATCTATCTTTAAGTCCCCAAGAGAGCAAGAGATGGAGAATTTACCGGGATTTCCAAGCTTGGAGATAGACTTAGGCTCAACCCTTGTTGTGCTTGGTGAATCAAAGACCACCATAAGCTCTTCCACTTTCTCTCGGTTCTCAAGTATGTTTTGATGAACTTTTGGTGTTGTGGGACTTGAGAGAAATCACTCTCACTAGGCAAAGGCGCTCTAATCTTATCCATGTTTGCTTTGAAGCTTGAAAACACTTTCTTTTGAGCTTTGGTGAGAAAATGACTGGGAAATGGAAGTGGAGGCTCATATGGAGAAGGTCCAATGCAAGAGGCTTCTTTCTTAGACATCACATGTGTCTCCACATTCTTCTCTTTAACCACGTTCTTGAGAGACTTCTCAACCTCCATTTGCGTAGAGATCACTTGCTCTTTATGTATGCTTTTACCCTATTCCTCAACAAAAACCACATCATCTTCATTCCCAAGGGTTACCCCCCCCCCACCTTGTTTCTCAATGTCCTCATTGAGATTTGAGGGAAGCTCTCTAGATGGAAGGTCGTCATCATTTGGACTATAGAGTAGTCCTAAGACCTCCCCAATTGTGTGCTCATCATTGGAGGATATAGCATTGCAATACTCCTTGGGGTTTTGTATTGCCTTTACGGGTAAAGAACTTTGAGATTGAGATGATGAAGAAGCACTCTTGCTTTCAATGTGCTTGATCTTAGAAGTCAATGTCTCCAACTTAGACATGAGATCATTGTAAGAGCAATCCATTTTGTTATGGATTTCCGCCATCTTCTTACTTATATCTATTGCTTCATTAGCTTGGCCTTGAAGAAATTGTTGAAGCACGTTTTTCATATCAAGGTCTTGAGTCATAGAGCTGTTTCCTTGAGTTTGTGGCACGAAACCGGGTGGAGCAAAAGGTTGCTTAGGTTGAAACCCGCCTTGGTTCCCTTGAAAGTTGTTTTTGGGAACATAGCCTTGTTGTTGATTGTTGGAGGTTTGACCTTGGTTAGCTTGTTGGGGGTAGATTTGGTCTTGTGGATTCTCCACATTTGGATTCCTATATGAGAGGTTAGGGTTGGTTGCTATATTTTGTTTGTTGAAACCCCTTTGATAGCCACCATGATCCCCAACATAATACACTTCCTCTTTGTTACTCAAATCCACCATTTCCTCTTGAAACTGTTGGTTTGCATCAAAATCCCCAACAAAATGAACCAACTTTTGAGTAGCTTGAGAAGCTTGTCCATCATGGCAGATTGCTTGTCCATCTTATCATTGAGAACCTTCATTTGTTTAGTCCTTCTTTGCTCCTCAAAATCACTTGTGGTCCTTGTAACTCTATCATAGTGATCACCATATGTGCCATCACTTTGAGCAAGGTTTTCCACTAGCTCCATAGCTTCATTGACCTCCTTGACCAAGAAATTTCCATTTGAGGCCGTGTCTAGGAGCATTCTAATCTTGGGCAATGCTCCACGGTATAGAGTGCTCAAGAGTGAGGCGTTCGAGAAGCCATGATGGGGACATTGCATTGTGTAGCTTCGACACCTTTCCCATGCTTCATTGAATGTCTCATTCCCTCGTTGGGTGAAGCTTGAGATCTCATTTCTTAGCTTTGCCGTCCTAGATGGTGAGAAGAATTTTGTGAGGAAGGCCCTTTTGCATTCATCCCAAGAGGTAATGGATCCTTGAGGTGAAGTCTTCTCCCATTGGTGTGCTTTGTCTCCAAGTGAGAATGGGAATAATCGGAGTTTGAAGCCATCCTCGAAGACTCCATTCATCTTGGTGAGACCACAAATTCTATCAAAGTGATCAAGATGATCCAAGGTGTCTTCCATGGCGAGACCGTGAAACTTGTTGCTTTGCACCATATTTATGAAGCCGGCCTTAACCTCAAAATTATTGTTCTCAGCGGGTGGGGCTTGAATTCCTTGACGGTTTTGGTATGCATTAGCAGCATCACCCGCTCCAACAACGTCTTGGACTCATGGAGGGTGGTTTGGAACTCTAGCATTACGGGCGGGTGGTGGTGGGTTTTGTTGCATGTTCCCACTGTGTGCTTGAGCTTGTGGGTTTCCATTTCCACTGTTGGCTCCGTGGTTTTCATTACCATTGTTCCCTTTTTGTTGCCCATTAGCAACGTCCTCATTGTTGTGACCAATCGGAGGCTCTTCAACGTTGTCCATACCAAGCCTCTCGATGTGTACAATCCGTCCTCTTGCTCTTCTTTCTCTAATCCCACGATCTAGAAGGTGTATGTCGTCCCTTGGCTCTAGAACGTGTATGCATGCACCTATAAGAGAGAGATAGCAATAAGAAGTGAAAGAGATTAGTAACCAAAAGAAAAATAAAGCTTAATCTCAAGAAGATTTAAAATCTTAATGTTGAAAGCTAAACCCAATCGGCAACGGCGCCAAATTGATAGTAAGATTTTGTCTATCTCTAGAATCAATTGCTCTAGATGCTATATAGCATAAGAGGTATCAATCCAAATGCGTTAAGTTTCAATTACTAAGAATGCATAAAACTCCTTAATTCAAGCACACAAAGTTGTTTTTGAGTTTTAATCTAATGATCTAATTCAAATTGAAAGCAAACAAGTAACAAGCATTAAACAAGATTTAGAAATAAGATAAAAGCAAGCCCTTGGGTGAGGTTATGAACTTTGGGGACTTCTATGATCAATCTATGATGTTAATACACACAATCATGCGATTTCCCTTAGCCTAAAATACATAAACAAGACTAATCCACTCTCATGGTCTTAATCACTTTGCTAATCAACTTATCAAGATCAAATTCTCATTTGTGAAAAGTTAATTCTCAAGCATTAATCACAAGTTCTAATAGCCATAATACTTCTTAAACATCTACTCTCATAGGTTAAGCAAGCAAAATTTCTTATCTAGTTCTTTGGGGAATTTCATCAAAAACCTTGTGGGTGTGAAATTCCTTATGATCTAGATAAGCTTTTTCAAGACCAATCTAGCATTATGAACACTAAACAAGAAAGGAAATAAGTAATCTAAGCCCTAGACATCATTGATCAATTAAGAAATCCCCTAATCTACCTCACCCATGAGCTCTAAAAGGATCTACTCACTATTCATGATGAAACTCTCAAATCCCATAAGGAAGATGATAGATTTCATGATTATATGATTAGAAAGATGAAAGATTAAAGAGAGATTAGAGAGATTAAGAAACTAAAACTTAGATTGCCTAAAAATAAAGGAAAATATCTCTTACAAATCACTTAGAACCCTAAAAAGGAAGTGTTTTTGCTAGAGAAAAAGGTAAAAGAAAAGCATATATCATAAAATTAGGTTTAGAAGTATTTATAACAAAAGGTGGGCGACCGGGTCAACCCGGGACAAACCGGGTATTGACCCGGTCAGATCTGGGTCGAAGTGGTCAATACCGACCGGATGTTGGTCGGTATTGGTGCTTGCCCATACCGGTTGGTGATACCGGTCAAAGCTTGGTCGATATGGAGTGTGCTTAGGTTGGATGCCGAGCGGGTCTTGGTCGATATGGAGAGTGGCTCGGGTCAGTACTAGTCCCTGTCCCAATACCGACCAAGTGATACCGCCCAAGTGATACCGCCCAAGTGTTGGCCGGTATTGGAAGTCTTGAAGCTGGATACCGGACGAGGATGGGTCGCAATGAAGAGAGAATCCGGTCGGTGTTGATCGTTGGGAAGATGAGTGCTGGGCGACCTTGGGTCGGTATGGAGTGAGGCATGGGTCCGTACTAGTCCCTGCCCCAATACCGAGCATGTGATACCGCCCAAGTGTTGGCCGGTATGGTCGTCTAGAATTCCCTTTTTCTCCTAGCCTCCTCTCCTTGATCCAAAATCGAGTGTGCTTGGCTTCAAGGTCTCCAAATCACCTCCAAAATGTCTCCAAGTACCTAGAAAACACTCCAAATGATGCAAGACTCACTAGGACCTAATGCAAACTAGTTAGACTCTTATTAAGACCAAAACACTAAGGAAAACTATGAAAACACATGCATGAAACTCAAAATACTAAGATAAATGCATGCTAAAATGTGTAAAATATAAGAATATCATATTGTAAACCCTAAGTAACGAAAATAATTAGACATGATTATGTAAAACTTAGCTTTTGTGTATTTGACGAGGACGTTTTCAATGGCGTTGTCAAAGATCCATGTTCATGATTGGAGGTCATGATCGGTAAACGTGACGAGAGAGATCGGAGACTTCGTCGGCGTTGTTGTTCACGTCGTCAACACTCCTTTGTTCGTCTCCGGACATCTCTTCAGATTTTGTTCTCGGTAATTTCCGCGAGTAAGATAACTTCTAAGTCCCCACAGACGGCTCCAAATTATGGGAGTCGAAACTCGCACAACTAAATTTTGTAAATGACTTTTAAGGGAACATAAGATTCTAAGATCGAAACACGAGAACAAAGATCCAAAGATGGTTTTATTGCTGATTTGATAAGTTTTTTCGTACAAAGATGTGATGAATGATTTTGCTTCGTCTCTCTGCTAGGTGAAAAAGTTGTTTTTTTATGAACGACTATGCTAACTATTTATAAAAGTTTCATGAGCGGATATGTTGGAGAATATTTCAGAATATTTCCTTTTTGCTTCGTGCGGCCCCCGTCTTATATCTTCTTCTAGGGTAATCGATGGAATGGGTCGTCTTGATGGGCCTTTAGCTTGGCCCATAACGGAAGTACTGGATCTCGGCATGTTAAGCTTGAAAGGGGATCTTCGCCTTGGCCCATAGTGTTGAAAGGTTAACCTTATCTCGGCCCATTAATCCTTGTTGCGGCCCATGACATATTCGGTTCAATTTTAGTTTGGTCCTGACTTGGCCTCGACTCGGTACAGGTTCGACAAAGACATGATCTCGGTTCGTCCAAGGTGTAGTCTTGGTTTGACTTCAACTCGGTCTTGGTTTTGGTCTTCTTGGTTCGGTTGAAGCGACACTCTCCGTCTCGACTCGGTTTGGAGGCATTGTTCCGGTTCAGCTCGGTCTAAGGTGATCCAGTTCAGCTCGGCCTTGTCTCCTCCTCTTTAGCTTGGTCCAAGGTGAAGTAGCTTGCCTCGTCTGAGGTATAGACTCGCCCGAGGTGTGGTCCTAGCTCGTTTTTGGCTCGTCGTCTTTGTCTTGATTCGGACTCGGTTTGGACTTGACTTAACCTCGGTTCAGCATGGTTTCGAGGCATGGTCTCGGCTTGGCTTTGGCTCGGCCTTGGTTCAGTCGGGCGGACTGTTCAAGGTTAGTCGGCCGAGGTGAGGTGACCGAGGCTTAGTGGCCGAGGTGGTCGAGACGAGGGGCGAGTTGGTTGAGAGGAAGGACGAGATGGCCGAGGTGGCCGAGGTGAGCTGAGAACAATGAGCTTTTTATAACTCTTACAAGATAATCTTTATAATAAATACATTAAGAGAATTAATTCAAATTTAAACAAAAATGAGAATAATCAGCTAAATCAAATAATGGTATTCTTGTCACCAATTTAGCATTTGACATTGAATGAGAATCCTTTACTTTTGTGAAATTTTGAAGATGAGATTCTGATAATAAATCCATGTATTGAAGAATTTTGATTCACTATTTTTGATATTGCATCATTCTCTCCCTCTTCAAGTGGTTTTGTTCTCAAAACCGTTTCACCTTGAGAATATTTTTTTTTCTTTTTTTCCTCATATTTTTATTTGAATGCAAAATAGAAAACTCAAAAAAAATTGTATTTTTTGGATTTCTTTAACAAAAGAAGTTTTTAAAAAAATGAATTAAAGGAGAAAACTTTTTTTTTGGAAGGGTTATATGGACGAACATTATTTAGAAAAAGAAATTGTTTTTTTAACAGAAAAAATCAAAATCAAAAGGAAATTTTTTTTTTAATTTTTGTTTAATGGGAAAAACAATCTAAAACATTAGAAAAATAAAGAAAACTATTTTTTATGGTTTTTTTTTAATTTTATAAAATCAAAGAGCAAACACATAATTTTTTTTTTGGATTTTTTTTCGATAAAAAGATGAAACAAAAACAAAACATAAATGAAAAAAATAAATGCTAGGAGCTTTTAGCTCTCATACCAAATGACATAAGATTGGAATCCACCAAATCTTATTGATCACAAGATGTCAAAGTTGACAAGCTTGAAAGTGGGTTGAGAATCGCCACAAAGGGTTAGCAGAATTCCCTTTGATAAGATCACGAATCAAGTCTATGTGAATCCACACATTAGACTATGATCCACACTTGTATTCTAGAATGAATCCACAAAACTAGAAGTAACAAGCAACGAACAAAGAAATCTAAAGGAATCCACCTAAAGACTCATTTGAACAAGACACAAAATAAATAACTTTTGTAAGAGAAAACTATAAGTTTTTATTATCAAATTTCGTGGTATATTTACAATGAGAACAATGAGTTTTTTATAGCTCTTATAATAAATCTTTAAAATAAATACATTAAAATAATTAATTCAAATTTAAATAAAAAGGAGAATAATTAGCTAAATGAAATAATGGTCTTTTTGCCACCAATTTAGCATTTGACATTGAATGAGAATCATTTGCATTTGTGAAATTTTGAGGATGAGATTCTCATAATAAATCCATATATTGAAAACTTTTGATTCACTATTTTTGATATTGCATCAATCTCTCTGACGTAATCCCTTTTTCCGGGAAAGAAACCAGCTGGTTCCCCGTTGATCGCAGTATAGAAGGGAGGTGATGTTATACATTCCTTAATCCACACACAGAAGAGGGGAGGGAAATTTAGAGCTTCAAGCACTTTTAAAACAAAGTCTCAACATACCCTATCAAACGCCTTCCTTATGTCAACTTTTACCATCCAGCTCTTGGGACAGCTTGACTTTTGATAGTTCCTGATCAATTCAGAGGCAAGTAACACGTTGTCACCTAATCTTCGGCCTTTTAAGAATACAGCTTGGTTGGGCTGATGCACTCTTGAAGGAGGGGCTTCAATCTGTTTGCTATGACTTTTTAGATCACTTTATATGCCAGATTGCAGCAGCTTATGAGTCTGTAGTTTCCAAGCTTGCATGCTTCTGAAACTTTAGGGATTAAGGTAATGGATGTGTTGTTGAAGTCCTTAAGGAAGAACTCTTGGTTAACACCTATCACATCCGCTCCAACTGTGTCCCAAGAGACCCTATAGAACTCCACTGAATATCCATCAGGCCCAGGGCTCTTGTTAAGAGGCATTGCAAAACCTATGGACTTGATCTCGGCCTTTGAAACCAGTTTCTGGATTTCCATGATCTGAGCATCTGAACACCTGAATGATAGTAACTCTTGAAGCTGAGAGACCGAAATGGAAGAAGAAGGCCAATCTGTGTGGCCGATGATATCCTTGAAATATACTGCTGAGTGAGCATTTATCTCCTCTGTTGATGTTATTTTACGGTTTGAACTGTCCGGTAGGTAATGGATGTGATTCCTTGAAGCTCTCTGGGAGACAAATTTATGAAAAAGGTGTTTCTATCCCCTAGGTACAGCCATTTGACCATGGGCTTTTGCCTAAAAAAAATTTCTTCGGCCGTAATGAGCAACTGCCACTATGCTCTGGCGTGGTGTTCTTCTCGGGCAACATGAGGTTCTGGATTGGTCAGAAGCAACCTCTGAAGCTCTGCAATCTTTGATGACTGCTCTTTAACCCGCACTGATATTCCACAATAATGCTGCTTGTTCAGCCTTCTCATAACTGGTTTTAGGAGCTTCAAAGATCTTACTAACTTGAATTGGCAAGTACCTTGAATCCCTTGAGAGTTCCATGCTTGGTCAATGGAATTTACATAGTCTGGATGATCAACCACATGATGGAAGAACTTAAAAGGTATACAAGTAGATCGATGGAGAGAAGGTACCAGGATCAAATATGGATCATGATCAGATTAGAGAGGTTCAAGAAAATCCGGTACGAGTCCGAAAAAGCTGAAGACCAATGCTGATTAATGAGAGCCTTGTCTACATTCTTTGCTATAGGCAAGTCATCTTGGTTATTCCACCAAGTAAAAGAGAGCATTTTTGCTTGAGCTTCAAATTTATATGAATCTTGTAGGGCAAGGTTGAAATCCTCCATTCTAGCAATAACTACGTCTCAAGGTTGAAATCCTCCATTCTAGTGATGAGATAATCTAAGAATTTGGTTCAAATCACCCATCACCGGCCATGGGTGCCTAGCTATCGGAGTATTAGCATTCAAAGATGCAAGGTCCTGCCAAAGAGACAATCTGTCCTCGACCAGATTGAAACCATAAACAAAAGAGACCGTGAGCCTTACATTCAGCGATTGAATGAAGATACCACATGTGACTAATTGAGTTGTGGCTTGATAGATCACCATTGAAACAGACGGATCCCAAACCACCACTATCCTTCCCCTGATATGATGATTAAAGTTACCAAAAAAATCACAACCAAAGGGATTAGCTCTTCTTATTCTTCCTGAATTTGCAGGTTGTATATGTGTTTCACTGAACGCTCCAAAAAGTGGTTTGTGGATGTTAATCCATTCTTTAGTCATTTCCTGACGTCTGTTACTATTCAGACCTCTGATATTCCACACAAAATACATACTGACAGGTAGATTAGTGTAACTGTGTGACCTTACGACCACTCTTCTTGCGCGATACCAAGAAGAAAGGAGCTTCGGCTTCATCTGAGAGATGCTTCTCTGTAGAAGATTTTACATTATCGGTCATCTTGACTTTTTGTTTCCCTTGCCT
This sequence comes from Eutrema heterophyllum, assembly GCA_002933915.1. Classification (NCBI taxonomy): domain Eukaryota; kingdom Viridiplantae; phylum Streptophyta; class Magnoliopsida; order Brassicales; family Brassicaceae; genus Eutrema; species Eutrema heterophyllum. The sequence goes on along the minus strand of PKMM01011739.1, from coordinate 331,999 downwards.
CGAAGAATAATCAGCAGGTGATGTCTTCTCACTGATTTTCTTTGAATCTGAGGTCACGGGTGGAATCGTATCCTAAGGCATTGCTACCTCCACTTCCTTTGGAACCTCTCAAGGACTAAGTGGAGTGTCTTCGGCCATTAGTTATGAAATGAAACAATAGTTTGAAAATTTCTTTGGAGTAGACATGTTTGGAATAGTTACTAGCTATGTTCTCGTTTCGGTAATTTGTTCGTTTTTGCTGGTGCTGATGCTGTTTTGAGCTTGGTTAGAGAAATTTTCGGTGTGGTGCTGATGCTTGAGTCTCATGACTTTTGGTTTAATTCCGGCTACTACGGCCTCTCTAGAAAAAGTCGTGGTGAAAATCGGTTCAACAGTTTTGTTTTAATGCCTTTGGTTCTTTGGTTCTAGCAAACTTTTTAATATCTTTCGCTTTCCTTTTATAGGACTTTTTCTTCTGAAAAAACATGTTTTCGGCTAGTTTGTTTCCGAGGATATGTATTTGTTCCACCAGTTTTTCTTTTTTTTAGACGTTTTGCTTCATGTAAATTTCTCTAAATTTTAATAATAAAAATCTAGATGAAAACAAAAAACAAAAACAATAGTTTTCAATAGAAATTTGAAAACATTCATGTGTGAAACCGAGAGAAAAACTCAAAACATATAAAAAAAAAGTCAAAACGATGAAGATTGAAATGAATTATGATTTGATTATTCTTATCAGAATCGGTGGTTCGCACCGAGAAACAAATATAACCTAAAGACACCAAAATCTTTGTTTTTATCATGTTTAGCTATACCCAAATAAAACCTTTTCCCCACCCACAGATTTTAAAGGGAAGAAAAATAAATCTTTCCATCAGCAAATGAATTGAGACTTATGCGTGTAATCAGAATTTGAAATTTACATGTAAATGCGTCCGTACCCATTAGAATCTGTTCTTGATTTTCTTGAACTCGGTAGCTCCTCCTGTTTCGGTTCAGAACCAGTTTTGTATCCTCGCTCAACCGATTCCGCTTCCAATGGCAGCTCGTCTAATGTCTGTTTTAACCAAGTAAATGGTGAAAACATATTTATAACAAGTTAAATTTACAAATTTTTCAAGACCAATCTTGAAACTTTACCCTTTTAGCCTGTTGTAGAATGTGAAGAGTCTCCCGTGTGCGTTTCCTCTTTATGGCTATCTCATCCGGCTCTTTCAACAGTTCTTCAATCAAATTCTCCCTGTCCCATTCCACCACAGTTAGCTCATTAAAAGTAAACTATTCACAACATCACGCAAAAATCATCAGATTGTTTCTTTCATCACCTGTAAAGCTTCTCGATGAAAACATTGTGCAGCTCACGTTTGGAGTAATTAACCTGTGTTTATTGCCAATTACATAGAATAGTTATCATCAGTCCCCTCACAATTGAATAACTTCAGGTCAAGTAGAATATCGACAGACACTAATAATGTCAATGGCCACAAGATGTCTTTCTTGACGGTCGAAACCTTTTTAAAAGGTCAAAGTTCAAGTAATACCACAATGTGAAAATTATAGTTTGTGAAGAACAGGGAGGGGACACTAACCAGAAAATGCATTATTGCTTTTGGGACCAAGTCCTCGATATTCTTCCTCACAATGTCATAGTAAGATTTCAATAATAGCTTTGTTATCTTAATCTCAACTGCCTCCTGTTCTGTATGATTTTCAGATGACCTCAAAACAGTTGGGGGCTTCGAAAACAAAATGTTGTGAGGTGAATAAGTTAGAAAAGTATTTGCAATATGAGGAGCATGAGAATGCACAAGATGTAAACCTCTTTCAAATAGATTGTCGACAAGTTCTGATACACATCTTGAGCAGCTTCGCTGGGTGGTTTGTTTAATAAGTTGTTTTTAGCAGATGCCTGGCCATCACTTCTCCGGAAAATTGAGGAGAAACCACTCCAGCTTGTGTTTCCTGATTAATTTTTCAAATGTCGAAAAACACTACATTCAAATTCTACACATAACATTGGGTTCTTCAACAAATAAAGACCAGACATGTCTGCTCGTATGGAAGTCATATCTTAGAGAATGAGATTGATCATTTAAGTAAAAATTCGTCTGAGAACATCCATCAAGCTCATTTATCTGTGCATACATGAAAGGCTGAAAAATGAATGGAATAAGAACATTACCAGCTGGTGCGGATTTTTCAGCATCTGCTGCAGCTATAACTCCCTGCGGAAAATGTTATGGATATAAGGTATATATAAGAAGTCTTTAGCTTGAGATTTGTACTCTCTTCATGTGTTTTTAGAAGCAGGAGCCAGACTACAAATATAGTATCAAACAACAGAGGATGCCAGTGTAACAGTGTTAAATAAATGACATAAAAAATGACATGCCTGATCACTGATAATTCCATTAGCTTGTTGGCCAAGAAAAGATAAAGATTTTATTCGACTCTCAGAAGAAGATGTCCTCTCAGGCTCCACTGTATCCTGTTTACTCAAGAGAAATATGTAAAAAATATTGCACAAGTCAAAAAGCGAAACAAGAAAGCATTATTAATGCTTTGCTGAGACTCTTTCTCACCTTTGGCCGTGCAACAGGATGCGGAATCCGAGAAGACTTGACTTGTTGCATTGCAACCTCAACGGCTTTGGTTCCGCCAATAAAATTTGGGTGTGAGGTGTTTATGTAATCCATCTGCAAATGGTAAACTTATTAAAAATTTTAAACTAAATTTCAAGCATTAACTACCAACATCATTAGGAATCCAAATTTTAAAAAGAGGCTCCAATCAATAAAACTGAGGATAATCAATTTGCTCAAAGTTATTCTACTTCACCATTATGACCAAAAAAAAAATATATATATATATATAGTATACGCCTTATTATATACAATATAGATATCTCAGCAAATTTAATATAACTGGCCATGAAATCCATAATTATGTTGATCTCAAATTATTCATACATACCTCCATTTCAAGAATATCTCGGATCATTGCTTGTGAGGGTTCAAGACCTTCTCGCAGAAAGTTCCCGATAACCTCATCCATACGCTTTTGCAGGACAGGAAATCGCTGCAACCCTGTCATCATACAATGATGACTAATCTGTAGAGAAGTTTTTTATTTAAAATTCACGATGAAGTAGATCAACAGTAAGCATTGTAAGGAAAACCAAAAAACAAATCACACCTTTATTAGCTCATCAAAAATGAACCTAGCGCACTGAAGACTGGGATCTAATAAACGAGATATTTGCCTCCTGACAAGAACTTCAAATGGCACCTATGCAGAAGAGAATGAAAGGAAGAAAAAAAACTATTCAGAGTTACTGGAAAAGTATAAAACTAAAGCAAACTAAGTATTTGAAAGTACTGATAATTCACACATGCTTAGGGATATAAACCTACATCTGGAACGAATAATGCTGATCTGGGACCAGTAGCATTCTGAATTGCAGTCCGGATATCATCATCTGTTAAGTCTTCGCATGGATCAACCTCCTGCAGAGGCAAAGTGAAGGAAAGTAACAAGGTTAAATTCATAATACCCACATCAAGTAGCACTGACAACATCAGTACGTTAAACAATATAAATATCACTATACAGCAGAAAAGATAGAGATCAATTTTAAGCGATTACAGAGCAGGTGCTTAAAAGGTGCAGGGAAATGAACTAATATAAAAACTAACTATTTTTACAACGGAAAGTAATTCTACTCTTAAATGAACTGCAAAAATGCCACGCTTCCAAGAACTCAAAATCTGAAACGAATTGTCTGCCTTCCTTGTCAATAACCACACCAACTAAACCAAGATAACTACACAGAGTTGATATCATAGAAAGACACTCATACGTGTATAGTTGTTATATCAATAACAACAAAATTAACTTCCATTGATGACTACCAGAGATATCTCAAATAAGATTTAAAGAGAACCACATAACTAAGAAATAACTTAATGCACAAACTTGGAATAACAAAACAAAAGGCAGCTTATAACTGAGTGAAGATCGAAGGAAAATTGTAAAAATGTAAAAGCAAACCTCCAAGCTCTTAACAAAGACTGATTGGAAGACATAATGAATTCTTGCTCCACCAGAGAGCTCATGTGTAGACATTTCTTTACTTTTCCCTTCCAGGGTTGAGGAGTATGCTGTTTTGAACAGTAAAACCATGAGAACCAATACCCACCTTACAAGCATAAACTAACATCTGTTGTCTAAACCGAAAGAACCATCTCCAGATTTTACCTTCCCAGTATTTTGTAAGAAAATTGAGGAGAAGAGCTCCTTGGCCAGCCTACAAGTTTCGAAACAGTACAGACCCATAGAAAGTTGTAAGTTAAATAGTCACAATGATAAACTTACATATATTTTAAATGCCATATCAAAATGATGCAAGCAGATTTTATAAGGATATAAAATAGGAAAGCATATCTAGATACTTGGAAAAAATTGACTAGTCATTTACTGTCAGAAATCTTCTCTACAAATCTTAACACCCTTAACCACCCTTACACTATAAATTACCGGTTAGTTTGTTCTAGTAAAAATAAACAGAAAAAGGCTCCCACGAATGTCAAGAAAGATGAATACATACATGAGCAAAACTTTATTCAGAATGAAGACTCAGCGAAGAGGCCATGCAATTCAAAAATAGTTAGCTACAAGCTAACAAAGCAAATAGCAATGTCATCATTGAGAATGTATTGATATATTACAATATTAGGCTAAAACTGGCCAAAAAACACTTACCCTGGACTCTGTTATATCCCCATAACTCTCATATTCTTTTGCTGTAGCAAACAATGCATTGCTGATACGTGACTTTAAATTAGGAAGCAGTGCCTTGATATGTTGGACAAGGATCTGCAAATAATGAAAAAGAGACTAGGTCCCATTAGCCAGCTTCTAATTTTACAACTAATGTTGCCAGAGTGAAACCTATGAAATGCCATCTTTAGAAAAAGGGACTAATCAATCCACAGAAAAAGAATCCACATGTGAATCAACAATCACAATGAGCAGATGTTACTGACTTTTGCAAATATATACAGTGAGAAGCAAAAGAATATCCTACAAAATACCTAGCTCCTGCTAGAATAAAATGGGCATAATCAGACTATGTACGGATAGGAAACTTGAATATATTACACACAGAAGCAAATATTGTCTCAATTAGAAACACATCGAGATCCAGAAAGCATCTTCCTTAAGGAACTCATGTGTTTACTGCATAACAAGATAACGATAACAAAGACAACATGAAATTCCAAGACGGCAGATAATACCTGATTTAATTTCTTTGCCAATTGAGGGACACCCAAGCGATCAGTGAGACCATTGTAAGCCTGTTTAGTTATAAAATTAAAGACAAAGAAACAACAGATATAAGCAGAACAGCCAAATCAATACTCTCAGAAACTAAATCGAGAGAATGATGTAGTCTTACTGGACGGCTAAGAAAGAACTTTTCCTCTGCAATAAGAGCATCCTTGATGCTGCGGTTCAGCAAAATATCCTGTTAAAGAAATCATCACCCAGATAAATTCTTGCATTGCCCCAGAGCAAAAGCAAAAGCAAAACGATATAGAACGTAGAATGGTTTAGTAACTACGAAAAAGGTATATTAAAGGTAGAAATCTAAGGTAAATGAAGAGTCGACGAGATATGTGATAGCAAGAAATAAGTGGCAATGGCTCATTATGATAGAACAGCAACATTATGCAGCATAAGTAACCAGGGTTTACCTCCTGACTACGATTCACAACTCCCACGTATCCAAGTCGAAGAGGAATTGTTTTCCCAAGCAGGTGATTCCGAGCATCGGTACCTCTGTCCATAATATCCAACTGAATCAGAGAGGGAACAGAGCAGCCATGAGAATTAGGGTAGTAGTTTGCCATTGCGACTAAATCTAAAACAACAAAATTTTAAACAAACATCTGAGGAGAGAAATCGCACCTTTGTGATTACACCTATGGTTCTATGACCTGAGGACAGTAAATTTATATGCAAAGCAAAGGTGAATATTTCTGTATACCGCGAAAAGGATACATTCACAATGGACTTGCTTACCAAAAACTTACCGTCAGGATCAGCGTTTCCTGCGATTTGTAAAGCATCTGAATTGGCTAAATCCGTATTAGCAGGTGTAACAGCTAGTATCAAGCAGCTAGGATTCTTAATGTAAGACAAGATCATCGTTCTTATGCGTGCTTCGATATCCGTTGGCTGATCACCCACAGGAACTTTGGTGATACCAGGAAGATCCACAAGAGTGATATCCAAAACATTAGGAGAGAATATCTTGAGACAAATTTGTTGATCTGATACACCTTTGTTCTCTCCTACTACTCTATTCGTCTCAGCCTAGAATACATTGTCGCTCATACATTAGACGAATCATGGAGGTTAACTAGGCTCAAACGAACTTAGAAAAGAGAGAGAGAGAGAGAGCGAGAGAAAAAAAACCTCAATCTCGCGGCGTATCTCAGAGAAATCGTAGAAACGTTTGCCACCTTGGTGACGAAACTCTCCCCACTCGTCATCGGATCCACCATTGGAGCGAGGTTTCGTCTGAAGAAGCTGGAGAAGGAGAGGACGGCGCGTGCAGATATCATTCCCGCGAGGGAGAAAATCGCGGCCGACGAGTGCTTCAAGGACGCTGGATTTACCGCTGCTCTGACTTCCGACGACAGCGACTTGTGGAAGCTCGATCGTGGATTGGCTTCCGAGCTGAGCGAATGTGTCCTGTAGCTTGTTTACAATCGGAATCACGGAGGAGCCTAGTGGTGCTGCGGCGGAGGTGGACGACGGAGGGATATCGTTAACTGACATTGGTGTGATGATGATCGAGGTCGAAGTAGAATTGTCAAAAGGGGCTTTTAGGGTTTTGCGAAGATTTTGGTGAAGGAGAGATTAAAGAGCACTTGATTCGCCATGTTCGGATACTTCACCGCCCCTACCAGTTACAGGGTCGGTCTCCGACCCAAATCGTAAACCGAATGATTTGGGTTGGGTCAGATCGGTTTAAGTGAGAACCTTGTAATTTTTTTTTTCTTCAAAATATTTGTATTGTTTTTTTTTCTTTTTCTTTTTGCAACAAAATATTTGTATTGTTATAATTATATTAAATATCTATTTTTATATTATTTAGGTAAGAATCGTGAAGGTAAGAATATCAACGTCGAAGAGAGTGAATAAAAAAGAGATAATCTTATTATATAATGCAGGTTTCAAAGTTAGTATTTCGCATAATCGCGATACGTATTAAGTTAACTGATCAGATTTTGACATATGTTTAATAAATTTTCAATTATATTATGATAGGTGTTTAATAAATTTTTAATTAAATTTTAACACATAATATTAACAATAAAAGTAAAATTAAAATCGATTCCTAATCCTAAAAGGTAAAAGAAAAATAAATCAAAAATTTATAATCGATTTCTAATCCTCAAAGATAAAAGGGAAAGAAAAATAGTTGTTATGTTTAGATGAAAGAAATTAAACAAAAATTATAAATAAAAGCCAAAGTTTTTTAAAAAAAGGAAAACCTATATTACATATTAGAATAAGAAAATTAAATTATACATAACAATCGTACAAAGAAAAGGAATAAAGGCCAAAAAAAAATTTAAAATGAAAAACTATATTTCAGTTTAGAATAAGGAAATCTTAATATATAAAGAGCTCACATCGACGGGAAGGTTTGGCACCTCGATGTCGGCTCTTCGCCACCGTTTAATGTTTCAAAGTTGTTAAATCACTTTATCGCGAAACGTGTTAAGTCAAAGTTGAAAATTTTTTAAAATGATTAATAAAAAAAACTTAAAAATTCGGAAAGATAAATCAAACAATGATCAATGATCGATTAATAATCTTAAAAGGTAAAATTATCATAGTCAAGCTCCCCCTTGAATGACTAGGATAACAGTTTATAGACTTGTCAATGACGCATTTCAATGGCGTGGACATGCTTTCGAAACATTGAGGTAGGTAATGACTTTGTGAAGATGTATGCAACATTGTTAGATGATCGAACATATTTTACTTCAATTTCTTATTCTTCTCAAGCTCTTAAGTATATGAGAAAAAACTTTTGTGGAATATGTTTGGTTTGATCGCTTTTAATGTATCATTCCTTTGTATGGGTAACGCATCCACCGTTGTCTTCATAAGATGGTTGGTTATGTACTGACGCGAATTTAACTACTTTATTGGATTTGTTAACTTATTGATCTAAGCGAGACACATTCCATACTTGCCTTCTGGAGGGCAATGACTTCAGCATGGTTGAAGGATGTGGATACAAGTGTTTGTTTTTTAGAACGCCATGATATAGCGGTTTCGCTGACTGAGAAACGTATCATGTTTGTGATCAAGCTTTGTGAGGATCATATAATTATCCAGCATTTGCAAAACCAACCATTTGACCATTTGAGTTTTAGGATAAAATAATCTGAAATCAATCATCTCTTGAAGGTAATGAAAGACATGTTTGATTTCATTCCAATGTTTTTGCGTAAGAGACGAAATGAATCTTTTTTCAACATTAAGTGATGTAAAGACCACATGGATACTAAGATGATTTTTTTTATCCATATTGAAATGGTTTAACACCATTTTTGTGTGTGTGGATTGATGTACAAATATACCCTTTGGAAAATACTCAATTTGTAAGCCAATACAGTATTTTGTCTATCCAATATTTTTTAATCTCAAATTCTCCTTTTATATAATTTGATACTTTCTGTATTTTCTCTTGAGTTCTGATAATGTTTAGATTATCAACATATATCATCATAATTATAAATCCAAATGTTGTTTTCTTGATAAAAACAAATGGTCATATATGACTATTAACATATATTTCTTTAACTAAATGTTAACTTAGGTGATTACACTACATATGTTCGGATTGCTTTAATCCATATAATGACATTTGCAATTTTATCATAACTCTTTGGGTTTAAAATTTAATAAATATGACATCTTAAATACTCTGAAAATTGTCATATAGATATCATTATTAATGATCCACATAAATATGATGTAACAACGTCCATGAGACGTATCTCTAAAATTCCATTTGCCGCTAAATTCATTAAGAATCTGAATGTAATTGCATTTATAACGAGAGTATATGTTTCCACATAGTCTACTCCATGTCTTTAAGAAAAACCTTGGGCCACGAGACCAACTTTGTATCTCATCATCTCGTTTTTCTCATTTTGTTTCCGAACAAAAACCTATATGTATCCAACTGATATCACACATCTCCAGCAGGTGTGAGTACAATATTTATGAACATCTCTCGTTAGTTAAGTGAATCAAGTTTGATTTATATAACATCTTTCCATTTTATCTAGTCGGGTCTCTTTTCAAATTCATATACAGATTGTTGTTGAAACCATTGTTGAAGCGGTTTTGGTAAGAACCTTGTGCTCCGACATAGCTAACTTATTCTTCTTGAAAATATGAACCGTTGTTGTTGGGTTCGTAGTATGTGTCATTGTCGCCTCCCATGGTAGCTTCACAAGCATTCACTTGGCGATTTTGGTTTTTCAGAAGTTGATTCATCATATTCTTTAACTCGGCTATCTTCTTAGCTTCAGATATGTTAGATCTAGTCGATCTATCGTAGTCGGGACAATTATTGCTATTAGCCATAGCAAGATTTTTGATGAGAGCTCTTCCTTGGTTGATATTTCGGTAATAATCCTCGGTAGAAAGTGTTGAGCAAATTCGGACCGGAAAAACCGTGGTGAGGGCAATCTCTCTCTTACTCCTTGAAACGTTCCCACGCTTCATGGAAATACTCGACCGATTGTTGATGAAAACTTTGGATTTTGTTTCTCAACAAGTTCGATCTCGACTTGGTGTAGAAATGACTTAGGAAGGCGGATTTGCACTCTTCCCAATTGGTGATAGATCATGCGGGCAAAGATTTCAACCAACGATGAGCTTTGCCAGCTAAAGAAAAAAGAAAAAGCTTACACTTCAAGTAATCGGCGGGAACTTGGTTTGTTCTCGTCGTTCTGCAAATCTCTTCGAACAACTCGATGTGATCCATCGGGTGTTCGGTAGAAACTCCGTGAATCTGTTTTGCTTCACCAAAGCAATAATTTGAGGATTGATCTCGTAGTCATTCCTATGAGGTAATGGAACTTGTATAGTAGCTCGGTTTTGGAAGTGTTGATGTGGTGCATCAAAATCAACAATGGTGCGGTTACGCGCTTGTTTCCTTGGAGGATTAGCGGGTAAAACATGACGGTTGGCATTTTTGTCATTAGGAGGAATCGGTGGATTGACTTGAGCATCATTCATCGGTGCATCACGATCGACGGGAAGTGGTCGTCTCGGATTTTTAGCATTTCGGTTTTTTGTTTCCTTGGGGATCGAGCAGTGGCTGGTCGTTTGCACCATCGACAGCCTCTCGGTCATTTTCGTGATCTAAAACATCACAGTCTTCTTCGTGATCAAGGTGATCACGGTTTAGTTGATTTTTCGGGCGGTCTTTTTCGGCCATCCTTAGCGTTCTTTTGAATCTTCGGAGTTCTCTCTCGTGTATGTCGATATCGTCTAGTTGTGATACGGTTTCTCTAGGAGTTCTTCTAGTGTTCATGCACCTAAGAACAAAAAGGCATATATATAGGAAAATGTCAGAAGAACAACAGAAAAAGCTTGAAAATCAAAGTTGTCTAGAACAAAAGTTAGAACAAGAAATCAAACAAGCAACAATCAAGTCCTCAGCAACGGCGCCACAAACTTGATGTGATGGGAATTGACTTGACAAGTTTTACCCTAAAGAAAAGCTGCCACTACATGAAAAATGCATATTCATAGCGCGCAATATCCGCTATGGTTGAAATCTATAGCATTTTTACAAACGCTGTGTACACTCCAGTTATAAAAAACACTGAACTTTTGATAACGTTTTTAAAAAATACAATTATATCGTAGATTTAATATAGTGATTTTTTATGCAATAGATATATTTATGATAGCGTGTTTTTTTGTTATAAAGTTTTATTCATAACGTTTTTGAGTTGCTATTTTATAATTGCTTTATTCATAGTATTTTTATAATTTTACTATACCATTCAAAATCTGTAATTGATTCGTTTAATTATTCTAGTAAATTGTATTTAAATTACGATTTACTATAATTTGTTTTGGTTTTTGGATAATTTGACAATTAAAAATAAAAATAACATATTTTCTTATATTTATATGAAACCATGATACAAAAAACCTATATTACAAAGTAAAAGTACATGATTAAACTCTTGGACCTCCAATCTTTGAAACTTCTTCTTCGATATCATCAAAAAATCTCATAAGAACATTTTACAAAAGAACAAAACTAGATCATCTAGAACTCAGCTCAAATTAATGGAAACCCAACTATTAGATTCGAAAATTTGGAGGCATCTCGGATATTAATTTGAACATGAACTCAGCTCAAATCTGCTGCACCTACAACAAGATGAAAGTAATATTATTACTTGTATATTACCTGTTCCTGTGAAGAAGTGTACGGGCCATAGAGCTCGAGAGCAAGCTGTGTCATGTATTCTTGCACGTGTTTTGGATTATGTGTCTTGAGTAAATCGAGAAGATGCGGATTTTGATACCTCTGGGATGGAGAAACCATGCTTTTAAAGTCTCCAACTTTCTCGGCTGGACTCTTAACGGTTCACTCACTCAAGAGTGAAGCACTCTTGGAATGAGAAACAGCTTGACCCATCCAAGGTGGAAGCTTTGTGGATGCTGGCCTGATTTAAGAAAGATCTGCATATATAAGAGAAGAAACAGAGCATCATAAAATGGAATTAACAGACAATTTAAGGGTTATAGTTACTTTGAAAGAACGTTGGAACCGTATTGAATCGTCGAAGATAGGCCAGGCTACAGCGCAAGACCTTTAAGAAGAACATAAGTCAGTATTAGGACAATGGTTTATATAACTCATGACTTATATGTGATGTAAAGTTTGTATGGTCGGTTTCTAATCTCTTAGATCGATTGATTCAGAGTAATAGCTAACCCAGAACGAAACGAGGAATCAATTAGCCACGATGACGACGCTGATTGGAGGAATCATCTTCACTCCGAATTTCAATTGTAAAAGATGAACACAAAAACGAACAAATCTCATAAGATCTGAGACAATATAAACCCTAGATCGAACAAAAAGAAGAATCATACCAATATTTTTGGATGCAAACGAGGGAAATAGAAAGAGAGCGAAATCCGGCGATGTGAGAAACCTAATCCCAAATCTCTTGACGAATCAGCGACGGCGGAGGAGTCACCGGCTGCTCCAACGAGCTGTTCTACGGCGAGTCTAGATCTTCGCCGTCATTGTTCTTTCTCCACCGCTCCTTCTTGTTCGTCATCTTCAATGTCTTCCGGTGAACTCCTACTCGTCGATTTCGACCTCATCATGCCCTCGTCCGAAAGAGAAGTGAGACGAGGAAGAGAAGACGAGAAAGAGAAGACGAGGAAGAGAATGGATTGAGAATTGGAAGAGTAATCTAACGGACAGAAAGAAAAGCAGAGGAATGAATGAATAAGATTTGGCCACGTCATCAATCTTAGTGATCACTCCTCATTGGCTCTCTATTTTTATTTAGTTTTTAAAGAATAATGTTTTATATTTTGTAGTTTAGGAGTAATTTATTTTTAAACTATCTTAAATTTTTGTATTTTAATTTTTTTAAGGGATTTATAATGATAGATTTTTTATTTATTTTATGAAACAATATTTGTTGTATTATCTTTTTTTATAATGATAGATTTTCATACCCTAAATAAAACGATTTTTAATATGTTTTATTTACATTTAATTTGGAAAATATTTTATATCAATGAGGTTATTATAAATTATTTACTTTCATAATGATATATAATTTTAGAGTTTACAAAAAATTTAAAAACAAAAACTATATAACAAATGTTGCGTGACACTAAACTATAGATGAAAGACTTAGTAACTTATCATTAGTTTGTAGGGTTTGTAAGATTGTAATCATTTTGCAATGATTTTGCAATCATTTCCAATCATTGACAATCATTTTCATTTGTTAATTGACGACATAACCTAAACAATAAATCAATATAACATAAACCCTAAATCAATATAACATAAACCCTAAACGCCAATACTCTAAACCCTAAATCAAATATATTCAACACTTAATTCTTTTTTAGTTTTATCTTAAAAAATTATTATATATATACTATGTTATACATATGAGATGAAAATTTATTGTATATTCTATTGTTAATAGGGAAATTACAAAGAAATTATATTTCACACAATAAACTCTATACTCCAATGTCCTAAACCCTAAATCAAATATTCAAGATTTAATTCTTCATTATTTTTTTTTTTTTAAACTTATATATTTCAAATCTTATACCTTATACCCTAAACCATAATACCCTAAACGCCCTAAACTCTAAATCAATGATCATAATTCTCTTTTTATTTTGTAAATTTTAAGTTTTAGTTGTGTATTGATAATGTTCTGTTTATTGATTTTGGATAGCAATAACATATTTTATAACAATCAACAACAACATCATTCGATTGATTTGAAATACCACACAAAGAGCTAAGGTAATAAACCATCAAAGTTTGTTCCTCACTCTTGAGTTCTTAAATCGTAAGTAAATAAAAGTCATCCACCTTCTTTTAGTTGCTCTTCTTCAATCATCCCTTGACCTGCATAAAGGTTTTCATAAGCAGAACTTGCAACAGGTTCGGTTCATTAGCTGAGTCATAAGGGCTTTGCAATCTTCAGTTTTATCCTTTAGTGTCTCATCATCAGCATTATCTTCATATGTTTTATTGAATTATCAATACAAAATCTGCCTCTATGGTTCCACTTCCTCTTTGTCCCTTCACTTCTTTTGATGCAAAAAATAAAGCCAATCAAACAATTAATCTTCTTTCTAGATTCAATAATCAAATCTGAAACTTAATCATAAGAACAAAACAATACCTGTTGTAGCTTGTGTCATCTCTCTCTTAGTCTCCCTCAGCGCTTCTGCAATTTACCAAAAAACGAATCAATTCAGATTTTGGGAGTCATATGAATACGATTAATCTGAGCTCAAACCAAGATACACAAAAGAGAAACCTGAGGATAGTACGCTACCTCTGTTAACCATTTGCAAGTGATTTTGCAAAGTGTGCCTTACAAAGAAATACAACTCAGATAACAGTACTATCACAGTAAACATATAAAGATCTCAGTTTTTACTAACAAAAATTTGACTTGCATTATTTAAAAACAGTAGAAGGAAGGACTAACTGTTGCAGCTCGTCTTTCGCTTAAATATTTGCATTTCTGAAACTCCTTGTAAAGTTCGCCTCTACCAGCGTACTCAAGTGTCAAATAAACCATTTTGCAACAAATAAAGCCGCATTATATTGGGGTTCCGAAGATCATGAAAAAAAGAGGAAATAGATTCACGCTCAATTTAAACCTAACACAAAGGAACGCAACAATAATCCCAGATCTCATCCCAAATATGGAGAATCAAAAAGGATAAGCTAAAAACATGGTAATAAACGAAGGAATCATCACTCGTGAAGCCGAAACAGTTGTTCATTACCTTCACGACGAATTTGGGATGTGAATTTCATCCGGTCTTTGCAGTGGAAGCACCGGAACCTTTAAAAAAAGACACAAACTCTGGCTCTTCAGATCTTTTATCACATCCTCCAATCTCCGAACCCCGCCGATTCGAGATTTAGATGGCGAAGGAAAGTAAATCTGAAATTGAGAAAAATGGACAAAAACCTAGGGAGCGAACATGAGAGGAGATTGGGTGGCTCGAGGCCTATGAGGATGGGATTGACCCATGAGCTCAGGTGGTGCGGTTTGGTTACCGTCGGAAGCAGCAATCATGGCTTGTAGAGAGCAAATCTCATTGTTGTCTTCGACCAGATGCGTTGTTACTTTTTTTTAGGAGATGAAAGTAGGAGGAGAATTCGAGAGCGAGAGTAAGAAATTCGAGACGAGAGTAAGAAAGACGAGAACTCGATCTCTTTGAGACAAGAGATTAGGTTTTGGACTTCAGAGAATTTTTGGGAGGCAAAATTTATCGAGCCAAACCAAAAAATAGGCGGGCAAAAAGTTAATTATTCCGCTAGCCCATAACATAGCACTAATCATAGCTAACATGCAATTAAATAGGAGGGCATGAGGAAAAAATTAAGCAGGTGTAACGCTTTTATACGTGCATATATTATAATAGCATTGGCTGAAAAGTATTGTCTATAACATTTATTGCGGAATTTTTAAAAAGGCTATGTTTTAGTGATCTAAATATCTCAATTTCCTGTAGTGTGCAAATGCACAACAAACACAGTAGTATTTAAGGGATCGAATCCACAAAGATTTGAGTGCCGTAGATTTCTATTGATTTCTAAGTTGTATCTAGACCTAATCGATTTAAAGGGGGGTTTTGTGTGTCACGATTTTTGTAGCAAGGAAATTAAATAAACTAAGCGAGGAATAAGAAAGTAAGCAAGTAAATAAACGATTAAGCAAAGCGGGGTTGTAAACAATTAAACGAAACATTGGGCAATCAGAAACTCTCTAGGGATCATGGCCAATTTTCATAAGCGATTAGTTAGGATTTTTAAAGCGACTTTTGTCGTCTATTGGTTCTTGAACTTGGAACACGAAAATATGTGTAGCCTACTCTTGTACATCCTACACACTTATAATTTATATACTCGACCAGTAGCTTTCGACTCTGGCCGCATAGAAAATTATGATGACAAAAACAAGTTCGTTAATGCTCACAATCCCTCTACAAGTATGCTTTTGTATCTTGTAGCGGAATTGGTCGCCTACCCTAGATCAAGCATATAGATCCAGCATTTTCGTGGTTCTAAAAATACCTAGGTTCAGTTGCATATGTGATCAATCAAGCAACATGCATTAACAAAAGGGATAGAACGAAGAACCCTAATCGATATCCTAACCTAAAAACCTAATGAAAAATCGATCCATGAGAGCCCCTTGAGAACCATATACCCAACAAAGAAACTATTCAGACATAGCTGAGCTAAACATCATCATAATTAAATGAAAACAGTAAAGAGAAAGAGATGAAGAAAAGCTTCTCTCACTACAAGAAAACAGGCGTTTTTTCACGGCAGTTTCCGTCAGAAATCGGTCGGAAATGGCCTCTTCCGACGGATAAAATTCGTCGGTTCCAGCTCGTCGGAAAACAAAATCCGTCGAAACTTTTCGACGGATTACCGACGGGAGTTTTTCCTACGGATTTCCGACGGATATACGCCGCCGGAATATTGTCCGACGGATTATCGACAGCACCATTTCCGACGGATTTCCGTCGGAAGAGTTCTGACGGGATTCCGACGGACATTAATTCCGACAGATAATTGTCGGAAAAATCAGTCCATAATCTGTCGGAAATCCGTGGGAACGTTCCGACGGATTTCCCACGGATTCTTTCCGACGCCTTTCCGACGGACTGGTTCCGACGGACTTCCCACTGACCGTTTCTGACTGAATTCCGACGGATAATAAATAATTTTTCTAATTATAAATTTAATTTAATTTATTTATTTATTTATTTATTTAATTTTTATTAAATATATTATTAAAAAAATATTATAAAAAATTAATTAATAATTAAATTTCATTAAACATTAAAAAAGTATTCATAAAAAATAATTAAAATTGTTAAAAAAAAATATGAAACATTTAATTTAAACGGTCGGAGACTCGTCGGGATCGTCGGGGTTGCGGGGGTTTTTTTTCCGAAAGATATCGGGGAAGGCGCCTTGAATGATCTTCTGCAACTCGGCGAGCTGTGTCTGGGTCGTAGTTTGTGCAGTCTTTAACTCTGCGACCTCGTCGTCACGGTCTTTAACCGTTTGGCTAAGCCTTGCGATTTCCTCCCGATACTCCGAAGGATACCGAGGAATCGAAGAAGATTCCTGGGTCGGAAGTCCGCCTAACCCAGCGAATCGACCCTTGACTTGTCGAGTTTCCTACAAAATATTATAAATGTTAGTAATAAATTAAAATTA
>PKMM01011739.1:296887-311314 GCA_002933915.1 Eutrema heterophyllum | reverse complement strand
ATTTAATGATTGTACCTGCAATTGCTTCGTGGACATTACGTGGTAGAAGACATGCAAAGGCAAATGGAAGGAGGCGCTGCATCACAACATGACAATCATGACTCTTCATCCCAGTAAACTTTCCCTCTCCGTGATCAACGCAGTTCCGAAGGTTAGATGCGTATCCGTCCGGGAATCTAACACTATCGGAAATCCAGTTAAAAAACTCGGCCTTTGAAGGTTCATCCAACCGAAAAGCTGGGACCGGAGCCTTCCCATTCCCTGTCACATGTAGTGCTCTACGAGAACAAATGTCTGGCAAGTCCAATCTAGACTTCATATTGTCTTTCGTCTTCCCTTGGACATTGAGAACGGTGTTCATAATGTTGTCAAAAAAATTCTTCTCAATGTGCATGACATCCAGATTATGCCTTAAAAGATGGTCCTTCCAATAAGGTAAATCCCAGAAAATACTCCTCTTGTGCCAATTATGTACGTTGCCACAACCATCAACAGGATGATGCCCGTTACCACCACAATAAACGGTCCTATCTGCACCAAAATCTCTGAACTGATCCAACAAATACTGTCCATCTAACTCAGGAGGTGGACCATCAATTACTTTCCGGTTCTTCCTAAACAATGTGGTGCTCCGACGATAAGGATGATCGCTAGGTAGGAATCGCCTATGACAATCAAACCAAGACGTTTTGCGGCCGTGCTTCAATTGAAACGCATCTGTGTTATCTTGACAGTACGGGCACGATAACCTTCCGTGCGTTGTCCATCCTGATAACATGCCATATGCTGGAAAATCGCTAATGGTCCACATAAGTACCGACCGCATGATGAAATTCTGCTGACAAGAAACATCAAACGCCTCAACACCTTGGTCCCATAACATTCGCAGCTCATAAATCAATGGCTGCAAAAACACATCAAGTGATCTCTTCGGATGCTCTGGTCCAGGAACGAGAATGCTAAGGAACAAGAACTCCCGTCTCATGCACAAAGATGGCGGCAAATTGTAAGGTGTTACAATTACTGGCCACAAAGAATATTGTCTGCCGTGCTTCCCAAAAGGGTTGAAACCATCGGTACATAATCCAAGGTATACGTTCCTCGCCTCAAACGCAAAACTAGGATAGATTGACTGAAAATGTTTCCATGCTCCTGCATCTGACGGATGAGCGATTTCTCCATCCGTTGTATGCTCTGCATGCCATCTCATTGCTCCTGATGTGCGCTCTGACTGATATAACCTCTTCAATCTCTCTGTTAACGGCAAATACCACATCCGTTTATATGGCACTGGCACTCTTCCACCTGTTTCCTTATACCAAGGTTTGCGACAAAAACGGCATGTCGAACGGTCTGCGTCCTCTTTCCAATAGAGCATACAGTTATCGATGCATACATCTATCATCTGATACGACAATCCTAAACCTTGAACAAGTTTCTGTATCTCATAGTATGATGCCGGTGCAAGATTATCTTCTGGCAAAATGTCTTTCACGAAATCAGCGATTGCATCCACGCACTCCTCACTCAAATTGAAATCCGTCTTTATACCCATCATCCTAGTTGCAGTTGATAAAGGGGAATGTCCACCTCTATACCCATCATATAATGGATGTTTAGCAGCGTCTAACATATCAAAGAATCTCCGAGCTTCTAAGTTAGGTTCTTCTCCTCTATCTCCATACTTAGCAACCGATGGTATACTTTCACGAAATGCATCGTTCACCATCTGAACATGACCTACGGTACTTTCTACTTCCATTGCAGGTTCTTCTAAGCTAGCGTTATCCCCAATATATTGTTCACTAGTACTAACATAATTATCCACCATTGTATCATTTTCTCCGTGATAATACCAAATCTTGTAACCCGGCACAAATCCATGACAATACAGGTGTGACCATACTTCATCTATCACGATAAATCTACGATTCCGACAATTAGTACAAGGGCAGTAGATTTTACCGGTTTTTTTTGCTTTCTTCTGCATACCCGCAAATGCCATGAATTCCTGCAGACCTTCTTTGAATTCCTCCGTAACTAGGCCCGTGTCCGGAATTTGATGAGGCTTGTCCATCCATGAACGAAAATAATTATAAGGATCTGAAGAAGACATTTTGGTAAGGTTGTAGATGTTTCGGTTTTTTGTTTGTGATTGTAAGGAATGAGAGAAGGGGAAGAAACGTTTTTATAAGGAAATTGTGCGCCATTTCCGACGGATTCCCCCGGATTTCCCACGGATTTAAACGAAGATATTTATTATGTCGGCAACATGTCGGCAACCTCAACATCTGTCGAAAATCCGTCGGATATTGTCCAACGGATCTATGTCGTCGGAACTCCGTCGGAAATTTCCCACGGATTTCCGACGGATGTAATTTTCGTCGAAATACTGTCGGAAGTTGTCCGACGGATTTATTTCGTTGGAAATCCGTCGGAAATTTCCCACGGATTTCCGACGGGTGAATGTTTCCGACGGATTTCCGACGGATGTAATTGTCGTCAGAATACCGTCAGAAGTCCGTCGGAAATTTCCGACGGATTTGTGGCCGTCGGAAATATCCGTCGGAAATGACCCTGTTTTCTTGTAGTGTCTATTGAAGAACACAAGTCGAGAATCCTCCTCTCCAAATCGAAGAACAAAAGTAAAAAGCGGCTAAAAGTTTGTCTCTGTCTAAAGCGTGAAAAAGATTGTTCATAAAAGACCTAAAAGCATGTATTTATAGTCTTCACTTCTTTGGGGACGTTTAGGGCTTAGATTTGAAATGACGGAAATGACATCGGGATTGAAACACAGTCGAATTGGTCGAACAGGGGCTGGCTGCGGGTGCGTGGTCTCTGACCGCGGCGAAATGCTTGCTGGCCGCGGGCGCGTCTCCTCTGACCACGGCGGATCGCTTCTTGGCCGCGGTGGCTCTGCTTCAAGGCAGCTTTGTCTGCCTTTAGTGCTTCGGGAATATTTGAAGATCTAACCATTGGAATGTCTCTAAACCAATTGCATTTGAAAGCTGGTTGTGTCTTGTTGTGTCCAAATTTGGGGATGATCGGACGGTGAGAAGGTCTTCCTTTATTGCAAGACTTATGACGGTCCAAGTTTATTCAAAAACGTACTTTTGCTCCGAAGTGCACTCTCTTATCCCAAGTTACATGAAATGTCTTTCAAAACTCTAAAACATGGAAATCACTTGAACACCATTGAAAACGGAGTTAAAACACCTGCAAAAGATATTAAAGTGATCCATAAAAATGGTCAAAAATCGGTGTTATCAACTCGCCCATACTTAGATCTTTGTTTGTCCTCAAACAAAATAGAAATCTAAACTCGGAAAAAAGTTTTCGAAAACGTAGGAACTAACAAAATCTCAGTGACCGTCATTCTAAACCATAACCAACGTAATGCATCTATATGGACTTAGTCTAGAAAATTCTCACCAAAGTACTGCAACGCTAGTCTACGGTATCCATAATGGGAAAATCTAACCATTTAAACCCTAACTTTCAGTCAACTAGCTCTTAATTAACATTCATTAAGGGTTGCGTGATTCTCATCAAAAGTACTAACCAAGACAATCGAGGCTAGGCATTAAAGGCTCTTTAGAGGTGAGGTTAAAAGTGTTTTTGGTTACCGTATATCCACTGGAGGATGCTATATATTATGCAAAACATCAAGAGAGGATGGAGCTGTTGAAATCCACAATTTCTAGTCATTTCCTACTCGCATAAGTGTTGTTGCGAATTTCTCCTTCTTCGGAACTTTTCTGCCATTCCCCCATACTTAGATTTTTCTCTGGGTAATGATTCGAATGGCGTCTTACTCCTCACAAAGAAAACATGGTTGCCTTGGTATAAAAATATCGACCACCGAAGACTCTTTAGACTCTTGTTTCCTTTCCTTTCGTTAATTATTATTATTATTATTTTTTTGAAAGGGGAAACGCCTTTAGAACGGGAGTCGTAGGGACGACGAAAATTACCAATAATGAGATATTTCCAAGGCAACTTTTAAGTTTGAATTGTTGATACCTCCTTTAATCCATCTAGTCTTCCGTCTTCTCGAGTGACTGAAAACTGTGCGTTCCTCCATCTCCGGCGTTTTTGCACATATCTGCACATAAGACAACAAGAGAAGAATGCATGAGGTTCAAAAATAATGGCTAAAGTTTGGGGTAAGGTACCAACTAAAGATGAACTGGCCATCTAGGACAACAAAGAATGGTGAAAAGGGAAAGATGTCCTAGATGTCTGATTCGTTGTCTTGCCTAAAACTTTTGATAAGAAAATTAAATTTAGATTAAGTTCAAATAAAGTAAGCTAGTATATCCTGTCATAAAGAATCTCTATGGGTCGAAATCCTCTGGGGATGTCGCATTGCAAGTACTCTAGCTACCGCCTAGTCTAGTACCAAACCAAAAGAGCTGGCACGAGGAGATAGTGTAGAAGCACACATGTTAAATCATCATAGGTTTTGTTTCAATGTTCCTGAAAAATACTTAATAAAAATCAAAAAAGATTACACGAAAAATTTAAAATTTAAAGCAAAAATAAGATAGATAGATTCAAAACAAAGAAAGTATATTAGTAACGGATAAATATCCTCCCACAGACTTAAATCACTCTGTCCCCAGTGTGAAAAAGTTGGTGAAAGGATGGAAACGACATAAAAATAAAATAGCAAATAAAGATAAAAGTTCAAAATAAGGAAAAAAGATAAAGATAAAAGGATCGATGAAACCCTAGTGATGATGAGTGAGACTTGTTGTGAATGATGAAGCGCAAGGCTAAGCGTCACGTGGGCCATCTGACTCGGAGTCAGACATGTTACCATAGAACTGGTGGTTCTCCTCAAGAAAGCGGATCACACGCTTGTATCGTCTCTCCTGTCGCTCGAGCTTCTTCTCCATGGCCGTGTATGCTGGTCCGTGTGTGCGTGAGGATCTCGCGGCGACAGACGGGGCACGGGCTGGTGCTGGGAAGAATAATCGAGAGCGCTCTACAGCTGCGTCTCTCTTGGCCTTAGCCACTAGGAACTGATCGATAGTGTATAGTAGACGAGGGACAGTAGGTACATAGTCCGTTGCTTTTGGTCGCCACTGAGGAGCTGCTCCGTCTCAAAGTCTAGGGACTGAATCGGAGGGTAAAAATACAAAGTGTGACTCACCGATGTTTGGGCAGAACTTGTAGCCAAATCTGTCCGGGTCTAGTCCTGAGCGAGAGATAGTGTGCTCCCGGGAAAACTGCATTAGATTGAACCAAGTCTTATGAAGTGGACTCGGTCGAGAAATCGAAGTTGACGGCTTGTAGGATTACCGTGATGATGCTTCCCAAAGCTGTGGTAGGATCGTCGGATCTCGAGGTTGGAACCTTGTGTTTCACCTTTACTAAATTCTTTGCAATGATGCAAGCGAAGCAAGCATAGCATGGATTGGCGGTAAATGGCAATTTAAGAGTGACAAGCTCACCCTTGCGAACGCTTGCCGCATTTACTCTCGAAAAGATAGTGTGCGCCAAGAGCTTATGTATGAAGCGGACAGCGGGGTGCGTAAGCAAAGAAGTCTTAGATCTTCCTTTGTCGTAGGCGCCTTGTCCCATTACGCGCCATAAGCCTTTATCGGGCTCCTCCTCGGGGTCGGGGTGAATCTCATCGAAATATTGAATCTTCAAAGCTTCACAAAGTTCTTGAACGGTTAGCAAATAAGAGTATCCACATATAGTGAAAGTGAGTGTACCGTCATTCGCTCTCGGATTAGAGCGTTTCTTGTAGCACATGGTGACAGTGGCTAGAAATTCCTTGGTGAGATCTTCGTAGGTAGGAAGGTTAAGCTCCATGAAAGGTAAAAAATTAAGCGCGTCGAGATACCAAATCACGTCTTCTCTAATCCCGAGCGCTTCGAGAGTCGAGTAATCTATACGAGGTGTTGGTTTGATTTCCATCCTTTTGAGCCTCTCGAGGTAGTCGATATTCGGGTTTAGAGGCTGCCCGACATATCGTAACTTTTGTCTCGGTTCCGGAGGTGGCATTGGTTCGCGTGGAGGAGACGGTGTTGGATCACGTGGAGGAGGCGGTGCACGAGCTCGAGTTCGAGGTCTTCTTTGGCTTGTCATGAACTCGCCTAGATTAGTGTCGTCCTCCACACTAGTTGTATCCGATTCACTTCGACTCTCCTTGGGACGCCTAGAGGTTGATCTTCGGGATGAGTCTCCTACGAATCCGTTCTTCTTAGAGCGCGTTGTGCAAAGTCTCACATGGTCCATGTTCATACAAAATAGAGAAAATTCTCGACAAAAATATGAATATGGCTGTGATTGAAAGGATTCAATGTGCGAGAATACTAAATCGAGTATCACGAGACACATTCAATCTACAAACAAGCAATATCAAACGTAAATCTAGCAAATTGAGATGGTATTGATTAATTTCGGATTTGTGACGTTCTTACATAAAAAATTTCTAAAAAAAAAAATCTAAAGCTCATTCTTATGCAAACCCAATAGATTACCGTGTATTAATCACCAATTAAACAAGACTTAGCCAAATCAATCAAAATTACTCTCCAAATTCGTTTTCAAAGAAGCTTGAAAATTTCAAATTCCAAAAATCTCAAATTCATAGTGATTAAGTGCTGAAATTGAAATCTAGACATTCTAGAAGTTCAATCTCAAGTTCTCTAGCAATTTCTAGCTATTATAGACATAAATCTAGTCAAATTAAGAAAAACCTAGGGTTTAGCTCATATGAAAAAGTAGATGTCTAGGTTCATACCTTGGTGTAAGAGATGAGATAGGTGTGGAATTGAAGTCTCCTTTGAAAAAGAGTGGGATAGGACCAAAGAATTTTTTCAAAAGCTTAAGAATTTTAAAAGTTTGTCTTGCTCAAAAATCTTCAAGTCTCTTGGAAGAGAAGGAGAAAAGGAGCTTTAATCTAAAAAGTGGTTTTTATGTTCAAAAATGAAATTTTTTGTTTTTCAAAAACTTTTTTAGGACTTACCTTGATGTGCGGGACACGAAAATTAAACCGGTTATGGTTTAGTTTCATGTCGGGAATATGTTCGGGATTGCACAATTAAGAGTTGGAACAGTTTGAGAATTGTCGGGATGAGTCTTCAGCCGAGATGGCTTGGCCGCGGGTCGAGCACACGCGACCGCGGCCGGCTTGCCTTTCGCCGCGGGTGAAGCACACGAGACCGTGGCCGACCACCATTTTGCCTCGGGCTCATGCAACGCTGCCGCGGATCGAGCACACGCGACTGCGGTCGAATGACTGTCCTGATAACACCGTATTTTTACGCGTTTTACTATCTATTTTAGAACACTTTAATAAGTTTTTACTTGCTTTTATATGTATTTATTATGATTTTCGCATATTTGTAGTTTCAAGACTCTTTTCAGGTTAGGAAAAAACGACGCAAATTGGAGAAAAACCAGATTTTAAACGAACCAGACTGTTGAAATTTTTCTTGAAAAATATGCTACTGGATACGAAGAAGAGGAACAAGATTTCACAGCAGTCATGGATAACGAGAAAACAAAGTTGTTGACAAAGAAGTGGAACAACACTCACCTACTGAAGAAGAAGAAGAAACCATCCCCCCCTTCCACAAATGGAGTCTCCAACACCTTTGAAGTACAGACAGAACAATCAGAGAACAAAAAGAGGAAGAAAAGAGGTCCAACTAAAATGCGCAAAGTGGCAAAAAATATAGAGGACAAGGTAGAAGTGGAGTTTAATGAAATAGGTGAGCATGTTGGTAGTGGATCAATGACACTCTCCTCCTTTCTTGGTCCTCTTGTGAGAGAGCATGTGCCAATACTTCTAGATGACTGGAGACATCTCGAAGAAAAGACAAAAGACGCCTTGTGGGAGGAAATTGAGGTTATTTTCTTGGCTTTTTGATTGAGCATGAGTGTAAGTGAATTGTTTTAGTGTTTAACTTGGCAATGTTTGACAGGGAAGATTCAACTTGACAGAAGAATGGCAAAAAGATGTAGTCTTTAAGCATATGGGTTGTTTGTGGAGGGCCTCTAAATCTAGGCTCTCTTCCAAAGTTCGATCTATTAAAAACAAGTTTCAACTACAGCAAATTAAGCCTAGCAACATCCAATCTTCATCAGCTTGGAACACTTGGGTGAAAGGCAGAAGGACCACAACTTTTGAGGTTGTATATAATGTGGATTGATTATTTATAAGCTAATTTGTTTAGAGAATAGTTCTGTCATCTGGCTGTTTGTGTCAATAGGAAAAAAGTGATAAATACGTGCAACTCAGGAAGGGTCAAATTCCTCACACCACCAGCCGCAAAGGAATGAATCGCCTAGCTCATGAGATGGTATGTTTGTTTGTGTAATGAATTGGTTAGTTGTAATAGTAATTCCTTTATTTGTTGACAACTATTTGTATGAACTTGTAGAAAAGAAACAGTTCTGATCCTAAGAAAATTACTAGAGCTAAGGTTTGGGTAGTAGGCCATATGCATTCTGATGGGAGACCCGTGAGTGAAGAATTCGCAGAAACTATTGTAAGACTGATTTAAATTCTTATTACTTTTGGTTCTTCTGTTTGTTTTAAAAGTAATATGCACATGTTGTGTATTGTTCTTGATTGCAGGAGAAGATCAAGACAATTGACAGTGAAATGGACTCCACATCCACGGAGAATATCAGAGAAGATGCTGTGAGTAAGGTTCTAGGAAAAGACAGACCAGGAAGAATTAGAGGGATGGGCAAAGGGGCTACTGTTACCAAGTTGGCATTCTTACAGGCTAGAGACTCACATGTCCAGAAACTCGAATCTACTCAAGCAGAATTACTTAGCAAGCTTGAACATTTGCAAAATGTGGTTAGTAACTTAGCCGATAAAAAGGTAATTTCTTTACAATTGTTGTTTCATTATGTGAACTTTTGTGTTCAATAAGATTCTAACTTATATGTTTTTATCATGTTAAACTTGTTAGAAACAGAATGATGATGTTCCTAGGTCTGAGTTAAGCGATGTTAGCAAGGGAGGAATTAGGTGCCAGCTACTGGATTGGTTTTCGACTGATGATGTTGTTGTTGGTGAAGGAGAATACTGCTATAGTGAACCAACATATAAGATTGGTCGAATTCCCCTGGGTCCTAATGTGGCTGCTGTAATTGTGAAGTCTGTATCAGTCCAAGAAGCATATGTCTGGAGACCTACTACAACCATTGGCTCACTTGCTCAGGCTGTAGGAGTTAAAATTGCATGGCCATGTGAGAAGATAATAGTGGACGATGATATTAACTTCTCACAACATGCTAACACTGTCGGCTCAGAGGTAAATTAAAAGTGATTTTGTGTTCCTCTCAAATTCACATTGAGTAGATTACTAATATAGATTGTGTATATATTTGGCATGATTCATTAGGCTACAGATGCATCAATAGGAAGAGTTCAGATCTTTGATTACTGGAAAGGAGAAGATATATTGATTGCTGAGGGTATATTGTTGTCAACTGAACCTTCGGAATTGGTCAACGATATTCCGCTTGGACCGAATGCTGCAGTTGTTAAGGTTGAGGTGGTTGTTAAAATTGCTGCTTTTCTATGGAGACCTAGGCCTGGAATGTCAAAGATGGGCGATGCACTACATGAGACCATTGCATGGCCTATTGACAGGTTACGACTACCTCATCAACCTACAGTTGATGAAACAACCAAGAAATCCACTCATGTAAGTTTCAAAAACTAGTTTCTTAATACACTTGGATAATAGTTAGTGTAGTCAGATTTTTAGATGAGACTGAGAATAGATATTTGTTGTCTTGGATTTGTTGATATTGCCGTGATGTTATTGTGATGAATGTGTTTATCATTTTTGGTTTTAGAGTGGTAGTCCCAACACTGGTAGTAGCGGCAAAGGTGCTAAACAGAAGTGCGCTCTCTTGGACTGTGATAACTCTGGACAGACAGTTGCAGTAGGTCGTGTGTTTTCAACTGATCCAGCAGACAAGGTTCATTTCATCCCTTTAGGTAACAATGCTTCTAAGGTCTGGGTAGATGTTTCCAAGGTTGATGGTGCACGAGTGTGGAGACCAAGCTCTGAAGTTGAATTCATAGCTGATGCAGTAGGATCCACAGTGGCTTGGCCTAATGAAAAGATTGTTTTCATCTGAGACAATTGTGAAACATTTGGGTTTTATGTTGAACCAATGTTTCTTTCTTTGTTACACTTAATGTAGTGGAACCTATGTTTGATATTATAATAATGTTTATAAACCCATAATCGTATATATATATGTCTTATTATATATATATAATACATATAATATATATATATATATATATATATATATATATATTTATAGTAACAAATTCATATAAAAACAATACTAAGAACAATTACAATAACAGAATTGCTATAGTTATATTAAAAATAACAATTCCCATACGCTGTTAATAATGTAAATAATAGCAAAAAGAACACGCTGTTAAATACTATTTAATTGCATAATAAAATGCGCTATAGTATATGACAATACGATAGCACTGCAAAAAACCGCTATCTAAAGTGCCTGACCTATTATGACGGGCGATGATACATCGCTTGTTAAAACGCTATGGTATCGTTAGATAGCGTTATTCAGCCGCTAAGAAAAGCCTTTTTTCTTGTAGTGATTCCTTGCATATTTTAGTGTTCCAAGTTTAAGAACCCATAGATGACAAAAAGTCGCTCTAAAATCCTAACTGATTTCTCGTGATAATCGACCATGATCCCTAGAGAGATCCCGATTGCCCAACGTTTCGTTTAATAGTTTACAACCTCGCTTTTCTCACTAGTTTATTTACTTGCTTGCTTTCTTATTTTATTTCTTAGTTTATTTAATTTCTAGCTACAAAATCGTGACACACCAAAAACCCCTTTTCGTTTTAGACTTCCTTACTAATCTTCTGTCTAAGGTCTTACAGAACAGCATGCCTTCCCTGTGGATCGACACCCTAAGTACTACATCACACTACTGTGCACTTGCAGACGCCTAGGGTTTATAAATTTTATTACATGAAACTGAGCGACAATCCCGCATGCATCAAGTTTTTGGCGCTGTTGCCGGAGAAGCAATCGCTATAGTTCTATCACACCTTAGAGGTTAGTAAATCGACTCTAAAAAAACTTTTTCTTTTTAATATTCGGTTTTGTTTTTCTTTGTTTCAGGCTTTGAAACATGAATTCGCCTATGGAGCGAGATCATTACTACGAGCAGGGTTTCTACGACCCATCTTATGCTCACTACTCTCACGATTCACACTATAACCGTGATTCATACTACATGGATCGTAAACCGGTACCGACCAGCAACTCTCGAAGAGCTACGAGCATCATTGCTCTCAAGATGATGATTTTAAAACTCCTTTGCTCAACCACCATCCTCGCAGCCACAACATCTTCACACCCGAATACATGGACATTTTAAAATCGATTAGCAAATCATCATTCCTTGATTTTGATGAAGAGCTTCTTGAACGCAACAAGGAGGACTTGCTACAAGGACGCTTCAAGAGCTCCAACCCCTGGAGCCGTTGCAATTCCCAAGGCGTCACCCACGAGCCTCTCTATAATAAGGAGTACACGAGGTATTGCAATGCTATAATTGAATCAAAACCAAAAGAGTACAGATCCGCAATAAAGAAACATTTGGATGGAGATTATGAGAAACCGATAGTTTCCAAAGCCGATATGTACAGTCTATGCACGAAGATGAAGGGTACTACGTTGCTTCCGAACTCGAAGGAGAACCTTCGGTGAAGTTGATTAGAAAGAATCCATCAAATGAAAGATCATTGGATTCTCAAGCTCATGTCATCGAAGCAAAACGTCAAAGAAAAGAAGAACCTGTTTCAATTCCTAGTAACGGTTTCATCTCTACTGATTCATTCGAGTGTCTTGAAGACGACAAACAAGATCACAAGTCGCCTCCACTCGACGAACCAAAGCTTTCTTCTCCTTCAGCACCTCACCATGTTGAGTGTGAGACAAATCTCGTGAAGGACGAGACATTAACGGTGACATCCGAACAACCGTTGAAGACGTTTTCTAAGGAGAAGGATCCCGGAAAATTTCTTGTTCCATGCTCGATCAAGGGAATGGAATTTGTGATTCTCTTTGTGATACCGGATCTGATGTGAATCTCATGCCAAAGGACACAGCGGAGAGCATAGCATTCATCGACTATCAAAATCAACATATGTGTTTCTCGAGGATCAAAAAGAGGACCTTGTATCCGCCGATTCCCACAAGGAACTCTCATTGTATGAACACATGCAGCGGAGATGAACCACTCTTAGACCTTGGAGGAGCTACGAAGGACGTTAGAAACGTTCTAGAAGAAGGTGCACCCATCACACTTGAGGAAAACATCAAACCGACTAGTTCGACGTACAAAAGGATCCCCTTTGATGCACACTCGACCCTTGCTCATATGAGACATGATGGAGACTTAATTAAGGCTAAGGTGAAGCTTAAATGGCCCTCAAGTCTCTTCCCTAAGGACTCTTCACAAGAAGGACAAAGTAGAGACAAGAAACATGACGAACGGAGCAAATCTGTCTGAGATCCCTCCACCGCGGTCGCATGCTCTCTGCCCGCGGCCAACCCCTTTTCCCACGCGGTCGCGCATCAGCGACCCGCGGCAAAACCTCCTTTCGCCGCGGTCGCATATCCTCGACCCGCGGCCAGCCCCTTTTCATCTCAACTTCGACCTCTTGCGTCCCGATCCTGCTTCTTCGGGGAAGCTATCTTCTCCATCAACACTCAAGCTTCAACCAAGACCCAAACTGATCTAGAGCCTACCATCTATGGATCGTGCAACATGGCTCTACCATCCGAGAATACCAAAGAAGATCACCACCTCGAACTTGATGACAGAAATCCCGAGTGGGAATGGCGTGATAAGTTTTATACGAAGGATTACAAGGTTAGATCAAAGAAAACTTATTTTCGGAAAAGACCTTTCTTCGACTAAGCTCACCTCGCTACTGACGTCGAGTTAAATGACTTTAAACAAAAGTGCTCAATGGGAGGTAACCCATTTAGGTATGCTTTTATTATTAATTTTTCTTTCTTTTTCTATTAACGTTTTCTTTTTCTTAGTTCCAGCTTTCATAAAAAAAAAATCAAAAAACCCCAAAAAAATGAAAAAACGAAAAGACAAAAAGAAGAAATCACTGTTTAAATTGCTCGGCCCAGCACGAACCGCGAGGAAACGTTTGCCCGCAAAAGAGGCCCAGTCGCGGGTGCGACGCCCCGAGCCGCGGCCAGCCCCCTGTCGATCACGATTCGAGTTTCTTCGATCCGCGATCGATTCCCATCCATTCCTGACCACTTCCAGGTAAGTTTTCTTTTTTCCCAAAACTTTTTAAATTATTACATACTCTATTTCTCATCCTTGCTCGATTTATTTCACACTGAGGACAGTGTGATTTTAGTCTGGGGGAGGATTTCATCCCTTACTAACCATCTCTTCTTTCATGAGTCTTTGCATTTTGCATTTTTCACTGTTTTCTTTTAAAATTTTCAAATTTTTTCAATAAGTAGGAATACATTTTGAGGGAATGATGACAAAAATACATGACGATAACCGACCAGTGTGCTTCTACGATATGTCCTAGTAACATGCTCTTTTGTAATCTGGTTCTAGACTAGGCGGTAGCTAGAATTCCTGTTAATGCGAAATCCCCAGAGGAATTTAGACCGTAGAAATTCTTTAGGATGGAATATACTAGCTCTATTATACTTGGACTCTAACTTGATTTAATTTTCTCATCAAAGGTTTAGGCAAGGATAAAAAATCATACATTCAGGACATCTTTTTCATTTTACCACTCTTTGTCGTACCTGAATGGCCAGCTCATCTTTAGTTGGTACCCCACCCGAACCTTAACCATTTTTCAAACCTCATGCATTCTCTCTTTGTGTCTCATGTGCATATATGTGCAAAAACGCCGGAGAGGGAGGAACGACGCAGTTTCCAGTCATTAAAGACGGAGACTCTACACGATTGGTGAAGTGAAATCAACAGAGACGAGAGCTTGGTTCTGCCTTGGAAAACTCAAAAACATGGTAAATTTTTGTGCCCCTAAGACTCTATCTTAAGAAAGGCGTTTCCCCCTTCTAAAAAAAAAATCGAAAATATATTAGAAGGGAAATAAAACAAGAGCCTAAACCAGTGTTTTGAAAACCGGACCGGTGACCGAACCGAGAAAACTCTTAGGTCATGGGTTAATATGGTTCAACCGGGTTTGATAATATTTTAAAAATAATTAAATCTAAATCAAAACAACACCGAAATAATTAAATCTTCACCATCTTTACTAAGTAAACATCTTAACTTAAAATAATCCAAGTAATTAAACATGTTAACTTAAAATTAGAGAAGAACATTATTTTAAAAAGGTAATTAAACCTTTGTTTTTTT